>RJWJ010032028.1:0-18796 GCA_004363605.1 Indri indri
TGGGAAAAAATTGAACATAGGGAGCATGAAAAGGGGATTGGGGGTATGATGCTTATTTTGAATATGTGAAGGATTGGCACATACAAGACCTATTCTGTATAGCGCCAAGATGCAACTATGTATTAGAGGTAATAGACTCAGGAAGGCAACTCATGGGTTTGAGACCTTGGTTTACTCATGTAAGGAATGGGTTTTCTCACCTTTACAGAAGTCCTGTCATGGTGAAGGTAGTGAATTGTGGTGGTTATATCCAAGCTGGCTGTGGACATGGCAGCAATGTTATCAGGAAGCTTCTATTATTAATTTGAAGTTCAGGCTAGATGATTCCCAGTCCCTTCCCAAATTCAAGATTGTAAATAATCAGATGTAATATTTCTGCCATGGTTATTAAGAATGAAAGGATCATGAACTCAAAGGCTGACAAATCCCAGAATACTTAGTCTCACAGACCAAAACAATTCATGAGAGATTGGCAGGTGACATCAGCCGGGAATCAATGAGAAGAAAGACCAATGAGATGTGGTATTCACCAGAAAGAGCACTTCTGCTTATATTATCACATCCTACGGAGAATCTGTTTAATATATTAGTGGTCTCTGTTGCTTGACAACATTAACTGTGATAGCATTCATGATTCTTAGTGTCCTTCAAGGATTTCCTGCTGTATTTCATATGACAGTTTCTGTTGCAAATACAAATTCCAGCTTAAATAGACCCTTCAAAATGGGTATATTTGGGGTATATTCAAAAATGGTCTCATTCCCCGATTTGGAGGAGGAAGGAGTTGCCTTAAAGACTCAGGAAGTGCTAAGTTGGCAAATATTGAATGTTAAAATACATTTATATTAAATCTTAAAACGTTTGCCTGAAATGACTTTTGCATTGTCTTGCTGGGGAACACAGTGGCTCCTCCTTATATTTTTATATTTGCATTACAAAGACAAACGCATCACGTCCTGTATTAACCCTGTGTTGACCCTTTTGTCATGTCCACAGACTTACATGTCGGGGTATGGTTTATAGAAACTGCACATTGAAAATGGAGAAAAAAGTAGAAAAAGAGATTTAACCCACCAGGTTAAATTAATTTTCATTACTTTTTTTTTTTTTTTTCCTTCAGTTTCGGCTCTCCCTCAGCGCAGGAGGAGGCTGTGGGCTGCGGACTCAGTGCTGGAATGAGGAGTAATTGAGCTTGAGCTACGCCTGAGTTTGCTTTCTCCTCCTGGTGTCATTGCTGCAGCCTCCAGTGCCCGGTCCCTAGTTTCTCAGCCGCCTGTCTTCTCCGTGCAAAATCTCCTACAAAGACAGCTAAGCCGCCGCAGAAGTTGCCGGGCATACGACTCCGGAGGCATTGGCTCAGTAACTTTTCACGTCATTTTCTGCTGTGGAGCCCCTTCTCGCCTCTCCGCGCAGCCTTTCCCACCCGCAAATCACCAGTGCTCATGGGGCAGGCGAAGAGGAGCTTGCAGCACTGAGCGGAACCGGACTCGAGCCCGTGATGTCCGGCACCAAATTGGAGGACTCCCCCCCTTGTCGCAACTGGTCATCTGCTTCGGAGCTCAATGAAACTCAAGAGCCCTTTTTAACCCCCACCGACTATGACGACGAGGAATTCCTGCGGTACCTGTGGAGGGAATACCTGCACCCCAAAGAATATGAGTGGGTCCTGATCGCCGGGTACATCATCGTGTTCGTCGTGGCTCTCATTGGGAACGTCCTGGGTGAGTCTTCTCCGGGGCAGCCCTCCCAAGGGCTGTCACTTCCCCTCTGCCCCAGGCTGCAAAGGCTCTAAAAACCCCTCCCTCCCCTTGGGATGCAAACAAAGAGGTCCCCGCTGTCTCGGGTGGGGTTTTCTAATAAAATAAATATAAAAAGTTTTCTGATTTTATGAACCAGGACCGAGCCCTGGAATGGTTATTTCTTTTTCTGCAGGGAGAAGAGGGAAAGCGCCTTTCTTTTTTGAGCACCTAGGTTTACAAGCGCAAGGAAAGGGGCAGCCACCGGGATCACCAGGTGGATTTCGCTGAGTGTGGGGGAATCAGTCATCCTTTTGTGCAACGCGGCTGGGTGTTTCAGGGGGTCTGGGGAGAGGCAGAGCTGGCAGAATGCAAAGGGGCGCCCCTAAGGAGCAAGCTCTGTTAGGCTGCTGAAGTCACAAAGCATTCGTGAGCTAGGTGCCATGCCCTTTGGCGAGGAGGTTTAGGCTCCAGTCTAGAGGTTGTAACGAAGGGTCAGGGAGGGGAGACAGAGGCAAAGCAGGGAAGTGCACTCACTCACTGACGCTGAATTACACAGGAACCATGCCAGGAGCAGGAAGAAGGAGGGGCATCAGAGAAAAGTACCACGGAGCAATCATCCATCCATCCATTCATTCATTCATTCATCCATTCAGCTAGATTTTTTTTTTTTTTCCAAAGCGTGCATGTTTCCAGGCTCTGGAAATATTCGTATCAACTGTTTTTCCTTTTCTTTTTCAAAGATGAGATTAAGTTTAATGCTAGGCTCTATTCATCTATGTCTGGGTCTGTATGCAAACACAGGTTTCCTCGCCCCTCCCTCCTCCCCCCAATTTCTGGGGGTTGGGGAGGGGGTGAGGTGGCCCTATGGTGACTGTGTTGGTGGAGTATATTAGAGTAGGAGGGGAACCCACATCAAGAAAAGGAGCTTTGGAAGGGACGAACAACTTAAAATGAATTGTGAATGAAAGAAGAGTGTCCCTTGATGAATGGAGAGTGGGAGCCTGGGAGGCTGGGAGGCTTTTCACATGCAGAGGGCAGTGTGGAGGAAGTCTCAGTTGAAAATGACAGGAGGGGATGTGGGAGGCTAGGAAAAGATGTTCTTGATTTTCAGTTATAAAAAGGGAAGAAGGTGAGTGAGGTGAGATAGCCTGGGAGGGTTTGAAGTCAAAAGCAAAGAAAGAATCTGTAGCTGCAGTGGAAAATGATACAGAACTTAAAGCACTAACCTGATTTTTACCTTCTCTCCTAAGTGCGTTGACCTGGGTAGGTAGCATTCAAAGTAGTCGCTCATCATTTCAGCAGACAGAATAGTTGATAGTATGTGAATGAGAGGAATTCTCCAGAGAGTTACTAGAATATTATTTGATGAGACAAGAAACCTCTGAGAACTTAAGTTTACTATTTCTGTATTATTTTTAGGCTATTTTCCTTTTGTTGATTTTTTAAAAGTAAAAATAAAGGGAATCTTCCTGGGATGCTGAAAAAGTGGATGAAAGTGGAAATATGCAAGATGAGGGCTCTTGTTAT
Organism: Indri indri; assembly: GCA_004363605.1. NCBI lineage: Eukaryota > Metazoa > Chordata > Mammalia > Primates > Indriidae > Indri > Indri indri. The sequence continues at coordinate 3,267 of RJWJ010032028.1, forward strand.
AAGGATAAATCTGTTGATAATAGTGCCTTTTTTGCTTGCTTCTTCTTGTCATCCATCCTCAGGGTTACAGCTATTAAGACACATGGCTACTGGCATAGCAATATTTTACTGCATTATGCCAACACTTACCAAAAAGTGAATAATCAAACTTGAGCATATATTGAGTGCCTACTGTGTGCCAGACCCCTTCACATACATTCTGTCACTTAAACATCAAAATAACCCATATTCTAAAGAAGAAGAGACAGGATTTAGAGAAATGAAATGACTTAATAAGGGACATGATTGAAATTCAGTTCCATTTCTTCTGACCTCAGATCCAGAATTCTCCATTGTTATTCCACTCTAGAGCTAGAAAGCAGATAGAGAATGAATTCTCTGATCCTGATTGTCTGCAAGCCTATTAGATGTATTCCTGTTCTCCTCTGCATCTATGCCCACTGCCAATAAATTACCATCAGGGGTTAATGGCACTGCCATTCTATCCACCAAAAACTTGTCTTGAGAAAAATGTGATTGCTTTGAAGTAAAAAATGACTTCTTTTTTTTTTTTTTTTTTTTTTTGCAGTAACAGCTATAAACTATAACTATTTGTCTTCCCCAATTTTATTTCAGGCTTAATCTTTGTGATAAAATGTGCTCTTCTTTGCTGTCATTTCATTTTTGTCCCTCTGCACAGACCTTGTAATACATGGTCTTTATATCCTAATTGCATAGTTTAGTAATACATGCTTGCTAACCAGGGGAGTTTTAGTTTCAAGAAGGAAACACCTCTAAGGTAAGGCTACTTGTTTCCTGTCAAGGAAGACAGCACTGTCCACAGTCCCAGGTGCTGAAACGGCCTACTAAATTCAGCTTAAAAAGAAAGAGTTGCTCAAAGCACTCTGCTCTCAAGAAACTGACAGCTGTTTTCCTTGGGACTGAACAACACTGAAATCCTTTCTGACTGAACTGAAACCCATTCTTTATTGACATGCTCCCTGAAAGTTGATGAGGTTTAGGTTTGACATTTAAACAAATGAGCAGTGTCATTACTCACAGACAACTTCCTGCTCTTTGATGTCACTGTCAAATTGGCAAAACGAATTAGGTGGAGAATTGCTTTTCTGCCCCTCAGGTATAAGTAATTTTACACAGAAAGCGGCAGAATGAGAAGTTGCATTATTTATGCAACATAAAGAGGCAGCATTAGGTATGAAGGTAAAATGCCACAGTGCAGGCAGCAGATGTAATCACTGACCCTTCAGGGTCCTTTCACCATTTTCACTTTCATGTAACTGACTACTTGGAAAATTTGAACCTTGTTGGTCTTACAAATGTAATGCCATCAGTTAGAAGTCATTTCTCCTGCAGTGTTCTTTTGTGAAGTGGTGTATCAGAACATGCTCTGAGTAGAATGGCAAGGTCTTGGTCATCCCCACCTCTTTCTCTTCTCCCCACAGGTCCTCTCAATCTTTATGCCCCCTTTCTGCCTTCCAGAGATGGAAAACAGTTTTCTGGGAAAAAATTGTAAATGGAATTGCATGAGCATTTACATTCTAATTAAAAGTCATATGTATGTCCAATTGTGGAATTTTAAGTCCCAGGGAGGAATACGGGGTAAAGTTCTTTTTGGAAGAAGTGTTTCTCCAGTATCTTCAAAATGATGCCACAGATAACCTATTCCTAAGTATGTCTTGTGCTGTAGCCAAGTAGATATATCCACTTATTCAACCAGTACATACTGAGCAATATTTTTTAAAATTAATTTTTGTGTGGGGAGGAACTCTTGGGGAAATAGAAAGGAATATAATTGATGTAATTTTTACCCCTGATTCCTTGAGTAAAAATTGAGGGAGAAATGTGTTCTGGTCAGTTCAAACATTAAATACTTGTGGAAAATGATCAATTTTCTGCCTCTCTTACTTCTGCATTCAAAGATATTATAAATTTCCCCAGTATGCTTCTATTATCCCTGTTGTTGTCTCCATATGGAAATGGGAAGAACATCCAATACATGTAGACCTCAGTCTGGCTATGCTTCTTGTATGCCCATTAGTTTCTTCACTCTCCAAGTCTGATTGTTCTAATTGTAAATTAAGGTTGATAATCCCTGCCTTGTAGAAATCCTATCAGGATATAATGTACAGATATCCGCTATATAGATATATAGAGGAACAAACGCATGCTTTTTTTTTTTTTTCTTGACACATAGTAGTCACTAATTAATGCCAACTTTTATCCCTTCATTTCCACTACTAAAATCTCTCTGTGATGTGGTCTGTAGGCATCTTCTGCCTCCCTGGCCAGTCTGTGTCCCTATAGCTCTTTATGGCCTCTGCTCTAGCCTTTTTCTCAATTGCGTATTTTCCTAATATGTGTGAATAAAATGGAGTTGGAACATGTTACTCTTTTTTTCCATACTAACTCCACCCACCCATCTTCTTCATACTGACTACTTAACATTGCCTTCCTGCTTCTCCATGAAAAATTATTCCTAACAGTGAGAATAATTTTCTCTCTCTCTTTTTTTTTTTCAGCTTAAATTTGACTATAGTGGGTCCCATTTATTAAAGTTTTTGAGTTGTTAGTCATTGTTAGTTGGTTGGTCTATCACTACTAATGTTTTTAGTAACACACACACACACACACACACACACACACACACTGGTAATACGTTGATTTAATTCAGTTAAAGCACATTGTCCATTAAGGAATTTATCCAATAACAGTTAATGTAAATTAGGAGGGTGGGATGGTTGAAATATCTGTAATAAGGTCACTTCCTACAGCATTAGTCTTATGTGTAAGCGGCAGAGTTGCAAGTTCCTGCTACTGGTAAGCCTAGGAGATATTCCTTTTCTGCTTCTCCTAATGCCCAATCCACTTCCATGGGTGTTTGTAAACTTGTCCTTTGCTACACAGAAGCAAAAGGAGGTTAGAGATAATCCATTATGCATCTCTGCCAGACTCAATGAAAATCATGAATAGTGATAATAAAAGGTAATATAAGCCATTAAGCTTTAAACCTGTTACACATTTTAGCTGTAGAATGCAAAAAAATGCTTATTGGGATGAGAATTAAACTGATGCTTCTGCATTTTTGCTAAAATCAAAACCACTTAGCCTTATTTGGTAAAAGAAATCATATCTTTGACTTCAACAAAATCCCAATGATAACTTTTAAATAAATGGCTGTCTCATAGATAACAGCAACATTTATCATGGACAATGAGAGTATCATGTGCTACTGATAATTTAAATGTAATGAATTCTTCCTGTATTTGAAAATATATATAAGGAAATTGAAATAATGTAAAAAAATACTAATTTTCAAAAGAGGCCAAGCCTAAAACTCAAATACAAGTGCAATGCTCCAGTTTTTAAAAAATTATTTACATTTTTTATTTTGAATTATTATGGATAATAATAGTTGTACATATTCATGGAGTACATGTGATGTTTTGATACAGTCATACAATGTGTAATGATCAAATCAGGGTAATGAAGTATCCCTAACCTCAAGCATTTATCATTTCTTTGTGTTAGAAACATTCCAATTCCATTGTTTTTGTTATTTGAATATATACAGTAAATTATGGTTAACTATATTCAATCTATTGTGCTACTGAATTCTAGATCTTATTCATTCTATCCACTGTATTTTTGTACCCATTAACCATCTCCTCTTTATTCCCCTTAAAAATTTTCTTGATATTAGTAGCAGTTACATACTAAATTGTATCTTATATATTTATATGAAATTTCATTATTTTGTATTTTAGATTACATTTCAACATTTTCATGTACAGCAGCTATGTTAGCATTCCAGAGTCTCTTAATTCTCACTTAACTCCTCAAATTTCAAAAACATCCACTGCTGATGTTATTTCACTGGGGAAAAAATCCTTCCATCTTTTTTCATGTAGCATTTTGATGTATCCCATACCGTTAGGGATACTGATTTTTTTAAGTAATGGCTCATGGGTATGGTCTAGTCAATGACATGTGATTGGTGAAGCAGAGGCTATTTGTCTGCCAGTTCCTCTTCTCACTGCAAAAAGAGAACAAAGAAGCAGAAGAATATATATTGAATACTATACGCCAGGCTCCACATATATGTATGTATTTAATTGATACATATTAAATATGTATCAATACATGTATTTGTATTGATGTATTTAATTGATACCTCACAACAAACCTATAGTGCAGAGATTTGTTTTACAAATAAGAAAAATAAAATTCAAGGAGCAATTTTAACTTATTCTAAAGTTTAGTCATATGGTAAGAAGCAGCCCTAGGTTTCGGATATGACTTTCTCAGTTTCCACAGTTCACGCTTGTTCTGTTACTTCATCCTGCCTCTTTCCCTAGCTTCTAACCCTGAGTGGAGACTCACAGGAGGGAGGAAGTGATGCTTAGATGTGCCCTCTAGACGATTTACAGAGTTGTTCTGGCATGTTGCCATGCTGTTTCTCTGATAGGCTACACTTCTTCAGCTCTGAGGATGAGCTCATTTAATAAGTTAATCAAGGTCAGGCTAGGGTTACTTTACAAGAGAAAATTTCAAGGTAAAATGGTGCTGCCAAAAATGCTTTTACCTGTTCGGCATGGTGACTCAGTGGAAAAAAATGTTAGGTAATTGTAGCCAAGGATTATTTTGTTATTGAAAGTGCTATTTTTAGACAAAATTTAAGGCTGAGGGCCTGAACACTTAAGACCTCACATAATCTAAAGATATTTTTTCTTTCTGTCATGCTTTTTTTTTAAAAAAAATAATCAATGTTTACTTAAACAAATCCTAAATTTCTATAGACTTGACTGAATAGGTCAATCCTTATATCACGTCATAGCATTCCTAGAGCAGAATGATGTTAAGTATGTACAAAGAGGCGTTACCTATCACACCAGACATGAAATGACCTTTAGACACTGACTACGGGACACTATGAGATGCTATTGGATGAAATATATGACTAGTTTTTTGAATAGCTGACTCTGAGGATAAAATTTGTCATTTTACCTTTGTCTCAATGAGAAGTGATCTTTTAACCAAGTAAATGAGTTGCTTAGATATTTAAAATAACATTAAATTCCTTGCCAGTTTCCTCATAAACAAACAAAAAAACTCAACAAATCACTCAAAATAAATGACTATCTACTTCATTTCTTAAATATATTTAGGGATTATTATTATTGGGTCATTATCAATAATTCATTTTCAATATTAAACACGTGAGACCAATGTTTAATGTTTATATAGTATTTTACTCTTCAGAAGATATTGTTACATATTCTGACTCATTTATTTTACACAACAACCTCAGGAGGTAGATATTTTTTAATGAAAATCTCAAGTACTTGAAGTTATTTAAAATCACTTTGGAAGAAAAACATAGGCACACAGAAATAACAAGTGTTTGTTTGTAAATGTGGGAAAAGCCTGCCAATTTCTTATATTTCAAGAGGCCAAGATAAGGGATATGATTACCTTTGTCTGGACTTCAGCTATGATGTCTTTGACAGCTGATTTTGTCAATACTCTGAGGACAGACTCATATTAACACAATTCACAAACATCAAAAATAAAATAAAATAATAATTGCAATGTTTTAATTTGCAGTCAGAGGTTACTCTTAGAAGTCCTAGAATACCCCAAGTTCTTTTAATTTTCACGGACTTTTTCTGTAGACAGATCTTCATGTAGACTGTTATTGGTCTGAATAGCTATGTATGTCACTGTAGCAAGTAAACCCTGGATTCTCATTGACTTAGCACCACAAAAGTTTATTTCTTGGTCATTTAGGTTCTAACGTGGGTTACAGAATCTGTTTTATCCAATGACTCACAGTTTAGGAATCCTCCATGTTTTATGCACCAACTCAACACGTGGTCTCTGTGGTAACCAGTTTCCAACATGGCTTCCAATGATCTTTCACTTCCTGGTATTCACACTGTTGTGTAGTCTTTTTCCACATCATGCCAGAATTGGTCTGTGTGACTGACAGCATACAGCAGAAGTGAATCTATGTCAGTTTGAAGATAACATTGTAAAAGATTACAGTTTCTGGCTTGAGTGCCCAATTCCTCTCTTGCTCTTGGATCTCTTCTTCTTGTTGTGAGCAGCCCACCTGGGGAGAAGTTAAAATCTCCAGCCAACAGTGATAGAGGGAATATGGTCTGTTAACAACTTCATATGTGATCTTCGGAAGCAGATCCTTCAGCCCAGATTGAGTCTTGAGATGACAGCAACAGCACCTCTACTCGAACCTTGCTTGACTGCAATTCAATGACAGATACTAACACACAACTATACAGCTAAGCTGCTCACAAATTTCTGACCCTTCAGAAGCTGTGACATAATAAATTTTTGTTGTCTTAATCTGTTAAGTTTTGGGATAAGTTGTTACGCAGCCTCTAAAATCGTCATGGTGGAAGAAGAGAGAACTAGAAAAAGTATACTGGCTCTCAGCTGCATTTGCAACACATGTCAATCATGCTCATAATCATTTGGCCAAAAGCAATTATACTGTACCAATCAAACTGCAAAGGAGACTGGGAGACATATGGTTCTCTGTCACAGAAACTGTACGATAGTTAAAAGCATTTTTAATTGGCATGCACTCAGAACAAGGGAATTTAGAGGAATTAAGTACTTAATGGCATACTACTAAGATAAACTGATAGATATATCATTACATTTTAGATTTCTGACAATAGAAGTAATTGATAATATTAAGAGACTTGGTACCAATTAGTATACTAGGATTGAGGGTACAAATGTAATATAGAATGCAAGGAATCTGCACTCTGAGATTGACAGACATAGAAATATATGCTTTCATTATAATGTGGCAAGTGCTATGAGAGTTGGGTGCACTGAATACAGTGGAAACATATGAAAAGAACATTTAGCTTCATTTGGAGGATTAGAGAGAGATTCAGGAGAAGAGGACACCTAAACTGAGTTTTAATAGATGAATTCAAGTTATCCAGGTGAAGAAAATTGGGTAAGGATGTTCTAAGCAGAGGAAACAGCATGAGCAAAGCCAAGGAGGCGTGAAATAGAATGAGCTATGAAGAGAATGCTAAGCGATTGGGCAACTCCAGTGCAAAGTGCAGACGAGGAGAGTCTGGAGATGAGGCTGGAGCAGCAGATAAGAGTTGAGCCATAAAAGGCCTCATGTACCTTTCTTCAGATCTAGGCTTTGACACTGTACTTTAAGAGGGAGTCATTAAAGGATTTTAAAGAGAGTGCCTTCATTGGTTTGCATTTTCCATGAGAGCATTCTGAAGATAACATAGAGGATAAATCTGAAGGGAGAAGGACGAGTGAAGGTTTTCACATTGGGGTTTGCACCCTGTTTTGATTCATCTAATCGAGCCTGCATTAATGAAAAAAAAAATTAAAAACCTGCCAACGAAGAACATAATCCAAATTCTCCAGATAATTACTCCAGGAGGCTCTCTACATGCTGCATAAGAAATGAAGAAAGAAAAAGAGAAACTGAGAAAATGAAGAAAAAAGAAATAAAGAAGGAAGAAAGGGAAAAGAAGAATACATACAGGAAAAACTGTTACCAAATTTGTTCTGCTGAATATTGAAATTTGAGAAGCCATTTCTCTTAAAAATTTTTTATTATGTCTTTCCTAGAAGATATGCTTATGAATCTTGCATGCCATAGCTCAATTAATATTTTTCAATATTTTATTCAGTTTTTCTCTAAAATCATTCTTGTAATAACTTACTATTAAGGTTTCAATGGGTCACTAGCCTCTTACTCATCCCTCATTTTTGGCCTTCAGACTATATTTTGACCTCACATTGAAATCCAAAAATGAAAAATTTGAGATCTAATATTTTCCAACTAAATCCGCATCTTTTCTCAATTATCTACAACTTTCTGAATCTTCTCACTTAAAAATTGATTTTCAATGACATTTATTCCATTCAAAAAATCAACGAAGATGTTAGATTGTCCCCGGGTTAGCCCTTAGGGAATTTCAGTGAACATTTCTGTACAGGTTGGCATGGTAACACACTTCAAAATTTCTAAAACTGTGGATAGTTTAAAAGCTTTTATTTGCTATTCCTACTTCACAATGGAAATACAACAATGATTAAAAATTGTAATATCCTTTCAAGCTTCTCAGTGAGCTTTTATTCCTACTCAGTAACTCCAAAATGAATTTATAAGACACATGGTTTGTAACCATGTGAGGCTTTGATTTTATCACTACATTGTTAGAAATGGGGTCAGAAAGCCACTGGCTCTAATAATTTAATTCATCAATTCAGAATGAATTTGATTAGTCACCCACTTTGGTAGAGAACCATATTGCTCATAAATACCATTTTGAAGGCAATTCGCCTTTCTTAAAATGTGAGGATTGTGATAATCTTTCTGGGACAGGGTTAGGGAGGTATGATAAAGTACTTAAGAAACATTTTGTTAATTGTGTGAAACTGAGTCAACTTTTCCTTATTAAAAAAAGATAATAACTTAATCCTTCAAATTAAAATACTTTATACAAAGTTCCTCAATTTTTAAAGGCTGAAAACAAATACGTTAACAAATCTTACCAGCTGGTGCAGAAAAAGAACTTATTAATTATTGGGACATTTATGTGCTTTGGACCCAGGAAAGCCTAGAAACACTTTGTTCTTTGAAATCATCAGAGATGGTGATGGTGACTCAGAGATTCCTGAAAGTCAGTAAGATTACCCTAGTTTATAAGTCTGTGTTTTTTTTTTCTTCAGGCATAATGAACTTTACAACTGGTCACTGACAAGAAGCCAAATCATCTTAGAGGAAAAGGGGAAATCAAAAATTTAAGAACTTAAAAACACATAAATAAAAACATGTACACACCTCATACACACACACACAAACACATTTGATATGAATAATATGATTAATGTACACTAATTTTTTCGAGCAGTATTAAAAAGCTATCTTTCATACATTAAAATTGCTAAAAACTGGACATAAGACCTTGAGTTTCGAAAGTCAAGACATATTTTCAACTATCCCTTGAGTAAATGATTTATACCTTTCAAGAAAGTAAAAAAGATAGATGCTCCAGATGAATGAGCCCTTGAGTTAACACTCATGTAAGAAAGAGCATCCCTTGGGTGAGTGATCTTTGCAGCATAATTTATTTTCCTTGAACAGACTCAACATATGCCTGCTTGAGCATCTTCACAATACCTAATCCCTGTGATCCTCCCATGGCTGGCTCCTGCTCAGCTCATTTCATGTTTTCACAGTTTTCTTAGAATGCCAAGTTAGAATCACTATCCCCTAATGTACTGCAATAGCATCCCATTTTGTTTTTGTCAGAGGACTTATTACTATTTGAAATGACATTGCTAATTTGTTCACTTTTCTGCTGTTTTCCTTATGTAAAATATAAGTGGCATGAAAGTGGTTCCTTTCTTTTTCTTGTTTGCAGGTATATCCTCAGTGCCTATAACAGTGTCAGGAACATAGCATGTTTTAACTACCATTAGAGTGTTATACTTCCATCAGGAGGAATATATTTGGTATCAATACATTTTTAAATTAGGCATTAAAGTCTTTAAATTTCTTCTATATAAATATTTAGAATAAAAACTCAACCATTTGAATTACGTTTGCAATTATTTTGGTCAATATCTTAAGTAACACACCCTTTAAGTATTTTATAATTATTCAAGCAAGATTGTGGGTGACCATTTGGAAAATTTCTGTCCAGCACTGTGACCCCCTTGACATTACTACGTGATCCATACCACAAAACTATCATGCTCTTCTCATGAAAAGCAATTAAGATTTACAAACTGTGGCAGGTTTGTTTTATTTTCTCATGGAAGGTACAGCAAGATTCCTCCAAATAATATGCTATATTTCTGCAATAACTGAGAAGAACATGTAATGTGCAAAACCCTTACTTAAACTTTTGTTTCAGAATAATTCTTAGTTGTTTTTATAAAAGTCTAAGGAAATACATGACCATCCATGTCCCAAATGAGTTAAGAGAACTGTGATTGAATGTTACCACAACTCTGTACCTTCTGCAATAAAAAAAGCCAAACATATGCCCACCTGAGCTCAGGATGTTTCAGACATGCCCATAGAGGCTCAGCTTTAGGAATCCTCTGTCCTTCTCTTCCATAGCTAGAGACTTATGCCAATTTTGAAACTCTGGATTATGCAGAGAGTTGAAATAAATCACACTTTCAGGCAGAGCACAATACCAACATCAATAATAGCTGGGTGGTTCTAGATACTTTATTTAATAAGGAATAAAAGAAACAATAAACACTTCTAATTCTGGCCCCAATTTCATAAAATATCCATCAAATTATAAATTAAAAAAGTAAAACAAAGTGCAATCTTGCCCACAGAAGGGAGGTCTTACTAATCCTAGCAGACCTTGTTCAAACAATCGAACCAAGTTTATCAATATTTCTCATTATTGTGAATCAGTAAATGACAATAGAATTTACAGAATAGGCTTTTGGGAGTGTTATATTGCCCTAATTATGAACTCTTTAACAAAGGTTATTGTCAAACACTGTCTTAGTTAATCCTACAACAACTAGAGTGATGGGGCTATTATAATATTAATATTTGCTCCTTTTGCCAAGTAGTGAAATTTAGTATTAGAGAGCTGCTATTGTGTTAGTTGTCTGCATAGCTTTACATATTATCACTTGGCCTTCCCATTCCTGAGCAGTCAATAAAGGCAGTGTTCTGTGTTCCATTCCTCCCTTGATAGTATATCTATGTTAATCTGCATAGCAAATTGAAAAATATGATCTGTGAAATTTAAGGGTAACAAAACGTCTCATACACATTTTCTGGTAAACTCAACTGAAAGAGACTTGAGTTCCGTGACTAATCACCATTGCCTCAATGATCTATATAATGAACTCATTATATGTACCTGGTCACAGGTACTAGAGTGCAGAGGAAGGAAGACTAAAAGAGTAAGAGTCATGCCAGGCATAGATTTTATCTCTTGATGAATAGGAGTCCATAAGACTGCTCTGAGCGCTGAGTTACCATCAGTAACAATGGAATTATCTACAGATTGTTGGTTTGAAATCATGCAAACATGTCTTTATCATCCAAAAAGAGTTAAAAGCAATATACAGCAGCAGAGGGCTCAGTCCAGCAAAAAGTGCACAGAAAAACAAAGCATCCTGAACCAACACACTGATTTTCTAGAGTTTATCTAATTTGGAGCCATTTCCTTTTCTTATTTCATTCAGCAAATATTTATTGAGCACCCACAACGTGTAATGTGTTCTATTACATTCTGTGGAGGAAATGCAGAAGTGAAAGAGACATGGTCCTTACCTACAAGGAATTTCTAATCTTGTGGGGAGATTAACATGTGCACAATAGACTATAGTATCAGGTTTATTGAAGAGGCATATGCTAAGTGTTAGGGCAAAGAAATGTAAGAGTTGAATCTGACTTGGGATATGAAGTACTCCTTCATTGAGGACGTAGTATTTTAGGTATTATTGACATGTGAGTATAATTTTGAAAAGTTCCAAGGAGTAAAAGGAAATTCTGCCTAAATTGGTGAAGTAGTAAGAGTAAATTTATGATAGCTCGAAGATATATAAATAATTAAACATAAATCACGCTAAAAAAGTCATTCGGAGAATTCCAGTAAAACACAGGCTTTCTAGAACTTGTGTGAGTAATTTCAATTAATGGAGACTTAATCTTCTCTGATACATTACATTGTTTCCATGGCTTTCTTTATTGTGTGGGTATCTGCCCCCCAAGTAGAATGATAAGGAGAATTCACTGCATCATAGAATCAGTAGGGAAAAATCCTGTTCTATATTTTATAATTTATTATTTTCTATATGAAGACTGTCTTTCAGGATTAATATGAATGTCACTTCATTTTACTGTGTGTCCCTTGAACTATTAAATAAAATTTACACACATATTGCTATACATATTGAATGTAGTTAATCAATTATGTCATGGAAAGAATTGGAAGGTTGCTATAAAAACTATAAGTATTTCATCACACAAAAGCATTGTGAAAGGCCGACTCTGATTTAGACCTACTGGTTCTGATTATTAAATCATGAATGTCAGAAGTTTTTGGCCACAAAATAGATACTGGGATTCCATGAAAATCTAAAAATATAAAAATTCAACAATAATAGTGAAGATATGAAAATACTAGAAGAATAAGTGTTCAGACAAAAAAATAAAAACTCTCCTCCAAGGAATTTTTGCTGCACTAATATTTTAGAAATGCATTTTTTCACAGAAATATCCTTAATCCTCTGTATGGAAACAAAGAGAAAACATAAGACTTTAGCAAGCTCCATCTAGTCTACCTAGACAGATAGTTACTTACCCCTTTCTTCAATATTTTGGTGTTTGCAAATATTCTACCTCCAAAGAGTAGGTGTTACCAAAATATTGTGCAAAATTTATAAGACTTGAGATATATTTGGCCAGAGTGGGTTAGGGAAGAGACATTTCCACTTTATACTATAATAATTCAGATTTGGAATATGTCAGTCTAAAATTTTTCTATATATTGCAAATGTGTTTTATATGTATGTGTGTATATATATATATATGTATATATGGCAAACAATATACCTTTTTATTATACAACTTTACCAAAAAAGGACATTCCAGAAGTCTGGGATGGTAAGAGTGTGTGTGTGTGTGTGCGTGTGTGTGTGTGTGTGTAATTCTGTGTATACTTACATGTATTTTGAGGAAACATCAGTGGCATTAGTAGCAGATAATTTCAATCTCATTGATATTCAGTTCCAGCTATTCAAATTTAAAGCTTTCATTTTCATTTCAACAAAAATAGTTAAGATTTACTAGGCTTTTACTAAAAAAGCCATTATCTTCAATACTGGGAATACATGTCAATACTTTCCCGTACCTGTATCCCAAGTTATTATTTTGTGTTTACTTAGAAGATTGATAAGTAAGATAAGCATTGATTGATAAAACATATTAAACTCATTCTGCACTAAATCTAGTTGCCCTCCTCTTTTGCAGCAGCCTCTAAAAATCATATGTCAATCTATATGGCCTGAATATAACACAGGAACTGGATATGTTATAGTTTATGTGCCTTTTTTTCTGTTTGATATTATAATTAAACATTGAAAGTTTGATCTTTAGCACTAAGCATAAGAGAACAGAATCAGTGTTCAGACTTAAGAAGTGAAGAAAACCTACTGAAGTCTTTTGACTGTAAGGTCACAAGGACTGATTCCTTTGGAACCATTTTCTTTTTTCTTTCTTCCTTTCTTCCTTCCTTCCTTCCTTCCTTTCTTTCTTTCTTTCTTTCTTTCTTTCTTTCTTTCTTTCTTTCTTTCTTTCTTTCTTTCTTTCTTTCTTTCTTTCTTTCTTTCTTTTTCTTTCTTTTTGTTTTTGAGACACATCTCATTCTGTTGCTTAGATTTAGAGAGCAGTAGTGTCATCATAGCTCACTGCAATCTCAAACTGCTGGGCTCAAGCGATCTTCCTGCCTCAGCCTCCTGAGTAGCTGGAACTACAGGCATGTGCCACCACTCCTGGCTAATTTTTCTATTTTTTGTAGAGATGGGGTCTGGCTCTTGCTCAGGCTGGTCTCCAACACCTGTCCTCAAGCAATCCTCCCACCCCAAAGTATTAGGATTACAGGTGTGAGCCACCACTACCAGCCTGGAACCATTTTCTGAGAGAAAATGTCAGCATCTTTCAGCCCGCATCCTGATGCTCTGCTGAAATCTAATCTAGGAGGTGTGCTACTATTAAATGTGTACAAACTAAATCTGAATAGTGAGAGAACATTCATCCATTCATTAAACAAATATTTAGCATCTATTAATTGCCAGGCACTGTCCTTGACACCAGAAGGAGCAAAATAAAAAAGATATCATTGACCTTAAGGAGTTTACAGTCTCATGGAAAGGACAGAAATGCAATAAATTATAGTTAAAAACAACGTGATGTCTACTATTAAAGAGATATAAACAGAGTACTGAGATAGAGGACCATATAAAATTAGTTTATCGGATAAGAAGGAAACATTAACACAGGAGGTTGCAGCATCAAGGAAGTGAATGGCAGGGAGGGAAAAGAAAAAGCAAAAAGTGCTTTGCTGCTGTCCCCAATCCGCGGTGGTTTGCAGACCACCGCTGCTGGTCCGCGGGTCCCGTGGGGCCTGTTAAGGACTCGGCTGCAGGGCTCCTCCGGATCCCCCCACCCCCTGACCCCCATCCGTGGAAAAGTTGTCTTCCAGGAAACTTGGGGGAGGGGGACGCACTGCAGGAGGTGAGTGGCTGGCGGTGGGCAAGTGAAACTTCATCTGTATGTAGAGATGCTCCCCTGAGCTCTGCCTCTCACGGTCCCCACCCCCATGGAAGAATTGTCTTCCAAGAAATCTGTCACTGATGGCAAAAAGGTTGGAGACCGCTGCTCTAGAGGCAGGGCGCAGAATAGCTAAACTTTTGCTACCTCCAGGTTTTAGTATCCTCAGAACGACAAAAAAAATCGTTGAATTTGAGAGGATTCCTCCCCTCCCCCTACCTTACTCCAAAGGACAAACTTTGGGAGTTATTCATCTTTCTGGCAAACCAGAATTTGTGGAGGAATTCCCAAGGTGTCCAAACCTCCACCCCCCACCCCGCACACCCCCATTCTCCTGCTTAACTATGAGGCTGGGTCAAAGTATCATCTCTAAACTTCTCATCAAATAGACTAGTTTAGTTTTCTATTATTCCTTTCTTTTTAGTTGATTTTTAAAATAGGTCATGAATGAGCTATTTAGGTTAGCTTTACAAATTTTATCAATTTAGGAATACAGTATTACAGTGTGAATTCCATTAATGGATGCGTTAATACCGTTTGCTTCTCTGACCTTTGCATGTTCTTTCCTCTTCTGTTCCTCCCTGATGACTGGCTCTCAGCTTGCTATCACGTCAGCAATGGGACAAAAATGGGAGACAAATCTCAAATAGGTTGTCTGTCCCTGTAACACTGGGGAAAGTGTTTTTTTCTTTTCCCCTAACAGATTTAAAAATAGTGCCCTAGAAAAGTTTCGTTTCATTTGTCTGAATTCCCTTTTCCATTGTCATAGATAGTGGAGTTAGAAAATAAAACCAAACATTGTCTCCTACATTTGTATTATTAACTTAACATTATTGGGAAAGGAAAGTAGAATCTAAAAATCTTAGAGTTTCTAAGTAGCTTAAAGTCTTGAGTTTTATTTTCAATACTTTTAGGATGCAATGATATTATTAGAAACATTGGTTATTTGCAAGTTCATCAATTTAAAATTCTAATAGAAGAAAATATTTTATGTTTCTAAGCAACTAAGGATGTGACTTCCCTTTAAAAGATAATAATACTTTATTTTTGAACAATAGTAAAAGAAGTAGAGTTCATTTTAAATACATATTTTTATATAATAACCCGTTTGTTTTTAAAAATAGCAGGTATGTCATCTAGAGACCCTGATTGTTTAATGGAATTTTAAAAATGATTCAATAGGTAATTAAATGTAGATATT
>RJWJ010032029.1:0-18782 GCA_004363605.1 Indri indri
TGGAGTGCAGTGGCCTGATCACAGTTCATTGCAACCTCAAACTCCGTGCCCAAGTGATCCCCCCGCCTCAGAGTCCCAAGTAGATGGGATTACAGGCGCCCACCACCATGGCTGGCTGATTTTTCTATTTTTTGTAGAGACAGGGTCTTGCTCTTGCTCAGATGAGTCTTGAACTCCTGGCCTCAACCAATCCTCCCTCCTTGGCCTTCGAAATGCTAGGATTACAGTCATAAGCCACTGCACTTGACACCCTTTGCTCTTAAAGGGTCCCATTTTGAATAAGTAATATACTTATTATTGGAAGATGCATTATATAGCTACTCTAATTTTTAAAAAGCCAATTTTAAAAGTTATAGAAATTATACTTAATATTATACATAATTCAGTCTAGCACATCTTGTGTTATCCTGGATAGAGGTGAAGCCCATTCTACAAAGTGAAAAATATTCATATTCATTTCTTTCTATTAAAAAAAAATTACCTTATTTCGTTACCATATCCAATTTTATACTAAAGTGAATTTTAAATTGTTTTATCCTATTGTGAACATCAGTGCTTTTTCTGTAAAAGAATCATATATTTTTTAATTCTGGAAAGCTCTAAGTTATTTCTTTAAACACTTAATTTTCTTTACTCTCACTATTTTTTTCTTCTGAAAATTCTATTAGTCATATGTCTACCTTCCAAACTTTCCTCTCATCGATTTTTTACATCTCGGTATTGTTTTCTTCATAGTTAGTTTCTGTTTTGTAGTTCTCTCTTTATGTCTTTTTTAAGAGGGTAACCTATACATTTTATTTTGTATCTTTTGTTTTCTGTAATTATTTTCAGCTATTTAATGTATTCATTTTTTATTTGATTTCTTTGAACCTAGGGTTAGCTCAGCTTTCTGATTTTACACTTTGGCTTTTCCCAGTGCTTTTGTCTCTAACTCATTTTGGTACTAATACCCTGGACATGGAAATTTTCCGAGATGTAATAAGATTACTCATATTCTTGATTTTACATGGATAACCAAGTTTCTGCTACACTAAACATTACATTAATCAAAGATTTGAGGCATTTTAAAGTATATTTCTCATCCTGATACGCGTTTGAGGTGTGCAGCTTCAACTTCTAATTACACAGGGCAAGGAAATCTTTTAGCCATTCTTGATGTGGGTAGATTTTCTTTTTCTTGTTTTGAAACTCAACTATTACTTTAAAAAAATTCTAATTACTAATTTATAAGATTTATATTTTTGGAATATGTGCGTGTAGAGTGTGTAAACGTGTGGTATGTGTGTTTGATGCATATATTTACAGTACTATTTCCCAAGTCTGTTCAGTCTGCCATTTGATCTGGAAGTTTCCAAATTTGAAATTGGATATTTGGAGTTTAAATGCAGGGCAGATAAGTCTAACAAGTCATTTTGAAATGATCATCAGTTAAGGGTAAAGTTCAATCTTAAGTTTTAGAGTAAGCCATCAAAGCAAGTAAATGAAGCATAATTATTAGAGAGATTATCAATGAAAGAATTTAGCAGAACATTTATAATTTGATTATCAAACAGAAGAGAAGCCACTAAAGATTCTCAAAAATAGAGTAAAAAAAATTAAAGGAGGCGAGGGATGGAGAGAAAGAGAGAGTGTGTTAGTCACAGAATCAAAGATATGAGAGATTTAAAGGAAAAACAAATTGGTTTGTTTTACAGAGACAAAGTAGACTGAGGATTGAGAAAATCTTTCTTGTTTTTTTGATGGTTGGTTATCTGATTATTAATAAAGAAGTTTACTATTTATCTTGGGAAATACAGTTTCAGTGAAATACTGGCATGGAAGCTATTTGGTAGTTGATTGAATCTACTGAATTTTTTTTCAGTCAAACCATATATATATATATATATTGATTGCCTATTTGTCATATATTGTTCCAGGTAATTGGGAGTAAAAGAGAAGTGTCTGTCCTCTATGAGCTTACATTCCAGGCGGAGAAGCAAGTGATAAGCAGGTACAGCAAAAATATATAATGAATTGGCCCTTTGTACAGGGTCATTAATATATAACATGATCACAAAATAATGGGAAAACATAAGGAAGGGAGAAAACAATGAAATAAAATCATAGTTTTCAAAATATGTATCACAGATGGTTTATGGAGATGAACTTGAAGTAATGCTCTAAAGTAAGATAGTCAATGTGTTATGATTTCCATCAAGTTTAAAACAATAAAATTTATTCATTTTTATAATTAATAAATCTGTTTAAATTTTTAAATTTTTCCTAAAACAGATGTGATATTGCTAGAAGTTATTTGTTTTTATTAACATATTGCTTTAATTTTTTTTTTCCATTTGTCTTTTTTTTTTTTTTTGAGACAGAGTCTCGCTTTGTTGCCCAGGCTAGAGTGAGTGCTGTGGCTTCAGTCTAGGTCACAGCAACCTCAAACTCCTGGGCTCGAGCAATCCTCTGCCTCAGCCTCCCGAGTAGCTGGGACTACAGGCATGCGCCATCATGCTCGGTTAATTTTTCATATATATATATATATATATATATATATATATATATATATATTTTTTTTTTTTAGTTGTCCAGCTAACTTCTTTCTATTTTTTTAGTAGAGACAGGGTCTCGCTCTTGCTCAGGCTGGTCTCGAACTCCTGAGCTAAAACAATCCGCCCGCTTCGGCCTCCCAGAGTGCTAGGATTACAGGCGTGAGCCATTGCGCCCGGCCTTTTCCATTTGTCTTAATCCAGTTGGACTGCTATAACAAACTACCATAGACTGCATGGCTTATAGATAACAGAAATTTATTTCTCATAGTTTTGGAGGCTGGGAAGTTCAAGATTAAGGTCCACAAATTTGGTGTCTGGGTGAGGTCTTGCTTTTTGGTGCATAGATGGCTATCTTCTCTCTGTGTCCTCATGTTACAGAAGGGGAAAAGGAATTCTCTATAGTCCTTTTTATAAGGGTACTAATCCATTTATGAGGGCTTTGCCTCCTCATGACCTAATAACCTCCCAAAGGCCTCACATCCAAATAGCACCACATTGAAGATTAGGTTTCAAGATATAAACTTGGAAGAGGGGGACACAAAAATTAAGTCTATAACACAATTTTTCATTTTTGTCTCCATTTTCCAAGGCCTAAAATTGTAACCAAGAAAGCCATATCCTCATATTCATAAAATGCCTCAACTTTTGGCTTGTTCTCCTAATTTGTTGTCAAGGTAAAAAGTAGAAAAATGTTTGCTGCACAATTTGTGGTTGATATGGCTAGCACTCGCCTTCATCCAGTTCTCCTTTTTTTTCTAGACTTAGAGAAAGTGTACTTTCTAGTTACCCTGCAGTAAGCAGGGCCGTGAACTAGTTTTAGACTAGACTGTGAATGGAAGTAAAGCATGTCACATCTGGCCCACCCAAAGCATAGAAGAGCAATGTGTTGTCTCCAGGAGTACCTCTCCTCCATTGTAGCAATCAAGGAAGCCACCTGTTTCAGATTCTAGACCTATAAATTTTTGGAGCTTCTGTTAGCTTGAATCAGTGAGTAATAGATTAGGAAAGCTACTTCAAGTAATAAACAAATCTCTATTGTGTTAAACCACTGAGATATTATTTGGCACAAGAGCTCAGGTTACATAAATTAATAGAAGTCCCATGAGTAAAATACAGTGAGTTATCAGATGAACTGTTGGGGAACAACTAGTAGGAATAAAAAGAAAGTAAAAGGGGCAGGATAGGGAGATGAAAACATCTGGATCTGGAAAAGTTTTCCTGGTATTGTTTATCTCATTTGGAAATGTTTCCAGAAGGAATGTTTCAGGCTTCTTCATCAAAACACCAGCTCATCCCAATATACCAGCTAACTCTAGTCAAAACCATGTGAAGCTGTGAAATAATCCAGCCAAGTTTTACCTAAATTCCTGGACTGAAATATCATGAAATATAATAAAATGGTTTTGCTTTAAGCCATTAATTTGTGAAGTAGTTTGTTACACAGCCATGGGTTACTGCAATGGCAAGGGTTCCAAAAGGGGAGAACAGTGAGACATTGTAGAATTAGTAAGAAATAACAACATGTGGAGATATAAATATAGGGAGGAAAAGCCTTGAATTATTAAATTATTAGGAGGGAATACAACTCATAATAAAGAGAAAAGTTTTCAGTAAAAAGGACCAATGGTTGTAAAAGATGGAATGATAAACCATATGAGCACTAATTAGGAACTATTAACAAAAACTTAAAGAATAAAGAAGAGCCCCATGTGCACTGACTTAAAACGTATAGCTATTAATAGCTTCAAAGACTCAGGAGTGTATGAGTAAGCATTTCAGGGACTATCAGAGAAGAGCAGCCAAATTCTAATTGTCCTTTGTGGCTTCCGGTAACTTCACCAGAGTACAGCAAATCAGGAGTGGTTAGTGGTAATTTACACCAGAGCATGGAGTAAAATAGAAACCAAATTTGGACTAAAAGTACTGTGGCCTCCCAGTGGGAAGAGTGGAGAATGTTATGAATAAGGGTAATAAATTTAAAGGGTAATACATTTAAAATTAGACAAACATTAGAGGAAGAGTACATTGAAAGTCACTAGAGTTTCCCTAATTTTAGAAAATACTGCATTTAAGGGGGTATGAATAAAAATATCTTTTTATTAATCATGAAGATGTGGAATTAGTGTCCTGGTGAACATCAAATACTAAATACAAAAACTAAGTTTTCCTCACAAAGCATTCTGATGTATCTTAAATTAAAAAGACCTTGAAGATAGGCAGCGGGCTATAGAAGTCTAAAAAAACGTGGTTTCTAAAATTGCTCTGTCTTTGAAATGGCCGGTATAGTAGAGTAAGTATCTCAGTCACATAGGAGGATTTATTTGACCAGTGCCTTTTATCTCCATTTCTCTAACAGAGGAAAGTTGGCCCCATTTCCTTTTTTACCCCCAGTACTGCCAAAGAGCATTCTAATTAATTGGCTTACTGCTATTATTTGGGATGGAATGCTCAGGAAGTTTTTATTCTCTTATCACTTTAACAATGCTTTCTGACAGAAGAAAAGGAGGATATCCATAAACTCTTGGAAGGGAAGGGAAGGGAATAGGGGTAGGAAAGGAGCTGTAAAGTATACAAAGTCCAGGTCAGTCATTAAAATTCCAGAAAATCCATTCAGTGAAATGAATGCATCCAAAACATGGGGCACAATCTGCTATAATAGTGGATAAAATAAGCTCAATACTTAATTGAAGTATTTGGATTTTGGAGAATTCATACATAAAGTTATGTATAAGTTACAGCAATTTAATAAGAAGGTTGTACAGGTCCCTGTCCTCCAGGAAATTTAGAAGGGGTAAGTCTAAGCCCTTGCTTGGAGACACCAGGAATGTTAGAGATACACAACCTTGGAGATTTTGGCTGTCAATACTCAGGTTCTTTAGTATCTGTGGCTGACCCCTGTGAAGGGAACCATTTGACAGATTCAGGTTTTGGAATGGTCACATCCCTGAGGCAGAGTTGTGTTAGAGACAGAACTTACATTCAGATTGTATTCACTTAATAATTGTTAAAATATTGAAGTATTTCAGTACTGACTCCAAGCCACGTGGCCCCTCCGACATTAACTCATGTTCATGCCGCAAATAAAAAGCTAATTCCAGGCCTCTCTAGAACCCTGTTCTAACTCTGCGGTTTGTCTTGATTTTGTTCAGTCAGTGCTTATGCAGGTTGTTAAATACTTTTATCTCCAGAATTCAATGTTCTGAAAAATAATTCTGGCAAACTTCTCTCAGCTATCCTAATTTGCAGGGATGAAAGTTGAATCTATGATCTATGGAATAGATGTAATTTGGTTTATTTTAAGAACAACATCATTTTGAGTTCAAAAGTGATAGATAGTAAAGTTGGTATTAAGGTTGTAATACATGTAATTTTTATTGTTGAGTGGAATAATTTGCTCACTGCTTATTTCTTTTAATTGTAATGTTTCTATTATTGTTGTATTTTACTTTTTTAATTAGTCACCTTAAACATCAATTCAAATTAGCAAAGAGGAAAACATAATTACTGTGATTTAGCCTCATTTTTACTCTGCCATCCTGGAATACAATAATTTGAATTGGAAAAAATATATATTGAATGCATAAAATTTAACCCTTATTATATTAATAGTTGCACAGTGAGATTGACTTATGTTGGGTGCTGATTAAAAAGTTATCAATAATAACAAGCAAAATGTGTGCTTAAATTATGCTTATACTTTAGTTCTTATAAAATACCTGGCAAATTATGAGAGAATCATTGTAACCTTATTGTAGAAGTGATTCTTGTTTAAATGCAAACATCTACTTGATGGAAACTGATAACAAAAACGTTAATTCATTCAAATTAGATTTGTTCCAAGGTAAAAATACCTAACAATTGCTTGTGCTAAATTATAGGACATCCACAAAAAATGAAAAAATAGTGATTTCTTAAGGGAAGAAAATATGCTAGTATTTCTGCAGATAATCTTGTTATAAAAACTGACTTTACTAGGGGATGAATGTGCCTCTTGTTGCTTTTGATGTATTTTCATAGTTGGTTCACATCATCCTTCCCAGGTCTCAGATTTTCAATTATGTTCATAATGCTGACCGTAAGTGAATAATATGTTTTAACCACAGGAGAGAGTTAGAAAGTTATGATATCCTGAACTGAAAATATATTAGTTTTTTCTTCAACATTTCAGGCAGGGAAAGATGTCAGAAAAGTAAACACTAGAGAGATCTTGCAATAAGAAAAAATCACAAGAAAACTAACCTTTAATAAAGTTCACTCAGGAACTACTCTTTAGGGCCCATTTATTCAAATTCCATGGAAAAAGTAGTGATGACTTGACTTTTGTTTGACTATGATAGTAACTTTTCCTTTGCTCAATGTAGATACAACCATAGAATGCACCATTGCATTTTATCTGTTTTTTTGGTATGGGACTACTTAAAATGTAAGTACACTCTGGAAGGGAGATAAAAAGAATGATCACCTTTCTAAAATTTATTATACCTAGGGAAATATTGGTAAGTTTAAACAAATCACCATAAATTAGTATTGTAGTAAAAATCATAACTATTGTGAACACTGCGTTCCTGTTATGAGGTAATTTTATATAATTTTATTGTATAGTCCTGCTATTTCACTCTTAGAGTATTTATTTATTTACTGAGTTTATATGTCTTCCAGGGTTATATATTTTAGAAGAATTATATTTGATATCTTCCAGGGCTACATATTTTGGAAGAATTTTGTCTCTCCCCTTCTACCTCTTCCTTATAAAGACATGTGCTCCATAACTTCAATACGTCTTTCTTATAATTTGAAACTCTTTTCAGCAGGCAATCAACCTATCCATCCCTAATCTTTATTGAACAATGAGATGTACCTATTGAGAGCTAGAAATATTAAATGACCTCCATATATTAAAAGTTTGGTCCTTATTTATTCCTCTGGATAGATAAAAGCACAATTTGATAGTTATTTGATTTTTTCCTTCTCTTACAACTTTTACATTGATTAGGTATGTAAAACTGTAGAATATAGAATAATTTTCATGGTTTGATCATTACTTTTGTACCAATTCAAAAGTAAGTGATATATTTTCTATGTTAGGCTATATCAAGGGTATATTCTACTGAATTGTCTAATATTGTTGATTTTCATCTTGATTACCTGGCTGAGGGAGTATGTGTTAAGTTTCTCCACTCTAAAACTGCTCTTTTCCCCTCTTCCTACACTGTACTCTTTGTAACGAAGTTACCAGGCACAGCCCATAGTTAAAAAATGGGGAATTATGCTGTACCTCCTTAACAGCAGAGTGTCTACAAAAATAACTTTTAATCCTTCTGGATGGAGATTCATTTATGCTATAATAGTGATTTAACTTATTATAGATGAAATTAAAAAAAAAGCTCTAATTATTTTGGCTCTATATTTTCTCAGGGAGAATTTAACTGCTAGAACCTGGGCATTTATAATTGATGCATTTGACTTCATGAATATCAAACACTTCGAATATGGAAATATTTGAAGAAATTTCTGCCATTTTTCTTAGATCAAATTTCCACTGACAGTCATCTATTCTATTAAGAACTATTTATTGAGTCTCTAATATTTTCTAGACAATCTTATAGGTTTTGCAAATTTATTATTAAAAATAAAATGCCCACTCTCATAGAATTTATATAGTAGTGGCGGTTACAGGCAATAAATAATTAAATATAACATAGTATGTCATATGTTTCTAAGTGCTATGGAAAACATAAACCAGAGAACAGGAATAGTGAGTGTTGAGTTGCTATTTTAAATAATGTACACTGAGGTAACATTTGTGCAGAGAATGTGCAAAAGTGATGGAGGAAGCCATCTGGAGAAAGCATTTTAGGCAGAAAGAATGGCAGGTACAATGACCTGGTGTGTTCTGGCATTAGCTAGGTAAAAGTATGGCTACACAGTATAAAAGCAAAGAAAATGAGGCCAAAGAGGTAGTCAGAGGAGGGGGTGGTAGTAGTAGTGACTAGACCATCTAGGTCTTTAAGAAATTATAAGAATTTTGGATTTAAATCTAATGGTGATGGGAAAACATTGAATGGTATTAAGCAAAATAAAAATGTGATCACTACAAATTCTTATTGCTGATGAAATGTAGGGGTAGCAGAGATACCATTTAAGAGGCAATTGAAACTATCTTGCTTAGAATTTGATGGTAGCTTTGACCGAAGGTGACCACATGTTCTGCTTTAACTAAAGTCCCAGTTTATACCTGTTTTTTCTGATGTTTCTGCTTATGTAGTGTAACTGAAAATTTACCAATTGGAATGACTTTATGGTGACCTTGTATAGACTAGTCTGGTAGTGTTGGAGGTGGTAAAAACTGTCATGATCTGTATATATTTGGAAGGTGATATCAAAAGGACAGGCTGATGGTTTAGTTAAAGGCTGGGAGAGGAGAAATGGGTAAGAAATAATTTCTGGATTTTTTTCTCTGAACAACAGAAAGTATAAGTTTGCCATTTATTGAGATATGACAGTCACATGAAGAGCAGGATGGGGTAAAAATTTTTGTCATAGTGAATTTGAGATGTCTGTAAGAGTGCTATATAATAAGTTGTACATAGCTGTTAAATTTAAGTTAAGGGTCTAGTTAGATAAACATTTGTCAATATCATGTTGTAGCAGAAGAGTGAAACCTCTTGGAATTGATTTAATGGAGAAGTGAAAGGGAATAATTGGAAACTCAGAAGACAGTGAGTGCTATCAAGGAGTTTTGTTTTAATAGGATATTAATAATATTTACCTCATAGAGTTTTTATGAGTATTAATGTTCTTCAAAGTATGCTCAGAGTAATGCAAGAGCTATCTATGTAGATATTGATATAACTAAATATTATGACTTAGGTTAGCATTTTGACGTGTAATTCGAAATTGAAATTTTGGCGAGGGTGTAGAAAGAATGATTTGGTTACAGTAATAATGTACAAGCATGACTCCTCTTTCAAGATAATTTAACTTGATAGGGTCCTTGAGATTTACAAGACTGAGCCAATTCTTGGTTAAAAA
The DNA here is from genome assembly GCA_004363605.1 of Indri indri. Classification (NCBI taxonomy): domain Eukaryota; kingdom Metazoa; phylum Chordata; class Mammalia; order Primates; family Indriidae; genus Indri; species Indri indri. Next base: position 9,567 of record RJWJ010032029.1, read on the forward strand.
CAAGAGGAAGGTGAAGATAATATCAAAGAAGTTGATAATGGAGGTGATTCTAGTGATGAAGGACTATGAGTTACAGAACAGTGGCAAGGGAGGGAAGTTTGGGAGAGGTGGGGTCAAGAGTGAGAGCTGTATGAACCAGGTCTTTTTGGAACCACTACTTAGGCTATGGGGCATAATGAGAAAAGTTCCCACGGACACAAGGTGAGTGGTAGATATGAGGCTATAATAGTGGTTGTGGGTGAGAGGAAAGGAAAGAGATTGCTTGGTAAAAGCAGATCTCTCATACCCCTTGTCACTTCTGCTGCTGTAGGAATGGGGAGAGGCAATAGCAGTCTTACTAAAAGAAAGTGGAATTCTGGGACCCTGCTTTCCTTCTTGCCTACGGGGAGAAGAAAACCAGAGTAGGAGCAGCTCATCAGAGCACTGTAGTTTCTTCTTTACCTCAGGGCACACAGAATTGTGGGATTGACTCATTAGTACTACCAATGCAGGAGAAGAGGCTGGACACATACACGAGAGGCCACTGGAGCTCATATCTGCTGTACAGAACATACCAGCATTCCACATGTTAACTGCTCCATATGATGTCACTAAATGATTTTTTTATTCTATGGATAATTTTGTTTCCCAGACCTTGTAAGCAATGGGGAGATGACGATGGTAGAGTCGTCTAAGAAAATCAGTAGGGTGGAAGGAAGTCCATGTTTCCAGAGAGATGTACATGACAGGTAGTGTTTGTCAGGTTTTGAATGTGTATAACAAGCGTCAAGAGGAAGAAAAACTTGGATCTCTAGCAACACATGAACTGTCCTGGTATGAGAGAGAGAAATTTTAGTAGTTGCTGTAAGTTGTAAACACTGGGAAGAGGAAATTAAAAAATATATTGTTAGGAACATTTAATATATAATGAGCTATACAATGTAAACTCAAACACTGTCATCCAATAAAAAGCATAATAAAGATCTGTATTATTAAAATTCAGATTTAGCTTTTTTATGGTGACATCCAGCTGTACATCAGTGATATTAAGAGACTCATAAGGTATGTTTAATTACTTTTTATTTCTCCCTCTCCATAGAATCCCTGATCCAACCAGAGTGCCTAGAACACAGAAGAATTCTATTAATATTTTTGAATGAGTAAATAAATGGTTAAATGTCTCCTTTCTTCCCTCTAGCCTCCATCTCAAACACACGCCCCCTGAACATAATATTTATAAGAGAACTTTAGAGTTTTTCTTCTAGGTTAAAACAGGAAGTTGTCCCTTCACAAGAGAAATGGAACATTTAGATACAATTTTAGGTCAAATAGCAATATAAAAATTTTACTGAGAAGAGAGGAAAGCTTAGAATTCTCAAGTGAGTTAAATATGATTCTAATCTCACAGTCTTCCATTTTGCTTATTTAAAAATTAATTTGTCATCAGTTAATAAGAATGTGTTCCTTTCAAAAATATCTTGGAAATAATGTTTGCATAGGATGAAGAAAACCAGGCTCTAAAGTTTTTTGGCATTTGTTGCATCCATGGACTTTGAGATATTATTTATGAAGTTGAGAATCATTATAGCACAATGTGATTATGGTATTTTCATGCAGGATGCTTGATGATCCAGAAGATTTGCAGTGTCAAGTGGAGAGCTGTAATGGGCTCCTTCTTGCTCACCATAAGCCAGATGACTTCAAAATCTTTGCATCCTAATTTGATTTGAAATACTCAGCAGGCGTAACTTTTCAAGAAACACACTAAATTATAGTACAATGCTATGTGATTTTTTTAAAAAAAAATCTTTTGGAAACAGAGCATAAAATCAGAACCATGAGTTAATGTTCCACTTTGATGTTTGTTAGACATTCTCAAAGTGTACACATAATGACTCAGAAATGTTTTTTTTACAACAGAAAGCCCTTTGCAGCATTAATTTTGAGGCAGTATATTTGATAGATTATATATATGTATATATACACATGAACATTAATAAGGACGTGTAAATTACATTCACAACTCTTAATTGGTGCTATGAGCAAGAGAAATAGAAGCTTAAAATATCTAAATAGTTAATATGGCAGTAAAGCAGAAATTTTTTCTCATTGTAAATAGGATTCTAGGAATCATCCTAGACTTCTTCATAAGTTAAATTAAAAGTAAAAAGCAAATTTACATTGAATAGGCTAATAAGCAAATAATAAAGATTACCCTACCAAATTTCCTGTGCTAAATATATATGTTTAGTTACTTTTTATCACTGAATATGTGACAACTTATAATGTCCTACTTCTTTACTGCTTTCACTACATTTTATCTAAGTGAATATTTAGCTTTGAAATAGAGAATTCCTTGCCAGAGACTAATTTAAATAAAACTACACACTCATATTTAAATACTCAATAATCAGATATACTTTAAAAACTTTTGAATAATTTCAGAGATCCTCCACATTTAAATAAAGAATACTTGTCACAACAAATCTTAACCTAGACATTTCAAAAGGTTGTGCCATTTCCTCAAAAAGAAAAATAATTAAAGCAATAAATAAATATGTGAGTAACAGAAAGGACTATGTTTTATTTACGTTTCTTTACTGTGCTTCTTTGTATTTTCCAGAGTTTTGAAACTCATCATGAGGTGGATTATTATCTTTATGATATTGAATCTTACTATATATTAATCTGTGTCTTCATTTATTTAATCGTTATTTTTATACACATCATTTTTTTAAAAAAATTTACCTATACAGATCTCAATATATTTGATTAGATTTATTCCTATATACCATATGAATTGCTGTTTCTGTGAACTGAGTTTTTAAAAATTTCATTTTGAAATTAGTTTTGCTAAGGATAATTAGTATTGAATTTTATATGGATTTTATATATTTTAATTTTGCTTATTTAGCTTTATCATGTCTGTAGATCCTATCGAGTTTTCCATGTTGCCAATCACTGCAGAAAATTATGACAAAATTTAAAATGATTCCTTTATAATACTATATGCTTTATTCCTTTTTCTATTTTTACCAGTCTAGATAAGACTTCTAGTAATATGCTATTGAATAGAATCCATGGTAGTGAGTAATTCTGTTTCTTGCTTTAAGATAGTATTTTTACAATTCTTTTATCACACTGACTTTTGCTACAGATTTTTGATATATAAATTATATTAAGTTAAATATATTTTCTTACAATTCTGTTGTACTAAAAGAATTTGTCATAAATGAACTTTAAATTTTATCAAATTCTTTTTCTCTAACAACTACTAAAATCATTTTTAGGCAATTCATTAAAAGATGTTCTTATGTTCCTTGGAATAATCTCACCTGATCACGGTGTGTGTGCGTGTGTGTGTGTGTATAGAATCATATATACATAGTGTTACTGATGTTCTATTATTTATGTTTTTGTGTTTATAATCATAGAAGGAATTGCTCCATAGTTGTCTTTTCTCTCAATAAGGTATCAGCCACATTAGGGAAGGTAATCTGCTTTACTCAGTCCACCAGTTTAAATGTTTATCTCACCCAAACTCACCATCGCAGGAACACCTAGTTATAATACTTACCATCACAAATGCCCTTCTCTATTATTATTGTGACATTAAACTAGATATGTAAAAATACCTATAATTTTCTGGGCTTTTAACATATTTAGTCTATAGTCCACATAGTTTATCCACTTCTTAAGCTTTCAATAAATATCAACTCAAAAATGTATTATGTAGTCATGATGTTATCTTTGTAAATAGATTTACTAATGTCCCATATTTTTTCATTTCTTTTGTCTCTTTCAGGTTTTATTTCATGACTATCAGTTATTATTCTTCTCAAAGAACTAGCATTTGATTTTATTGATAGTATCTATTACTCCTTTGCTTTCCATTTAATCTCCTTTTGTTTTTATGATTATATTTTCCCCATTCTGCTTTCTTTCATTTTCTGTGTTATCCTTGAATTGAATACTTAGCTTATGAATTTCATACATTTTTTGTAATATAAGTATTATGGCTATTATACTCCAAGTGTCTCTTCTATTTCTCAAATTTTTATAGCTTTTCATTTTCATTTAGATCTGAATATTTAGTGCTTTACATTATGGTATCATCTGTAACTTTTGAATGATTTCAGGGGGAAGGAGATGGTTTGGGATGATTCAAGCACATTACATTTATTGTGCAGTCAAACCTCTCTGCTAGTGATAATCTGTATTTGCAGCCACTCCCCAGTGCTAGCACCACTGCCTCAGCTCCACCTCAGGTCATCAGGCATTTGATTCTCATATGGAGCACGCAACCTGGATTCCTCACATGTGCAGTTCAAGATAGAGTTTGCACTGCTATGAAAATCTAATGCTGCCCCTCATCTGACAGGAGGCTGAGCTCATGTGGTGATGTGAACAATGATGAGCAGCTGTAAATACAGATAAAGCTTCTGTCACTCACCTGCCTGCCACTCCCCTCCTGCTTTGTGGCCTAGTTCCTAACAGGCCATGGACAGATACTGTTCTGTGGCTGAGGGCGGGGTTAGGGACCAAAGACATAGTTAACATCTAATTCTTAGTGCTGTTATCATAAAAATTTAAAATTATGTAGAAAAATTTGTTTGAAAGCCATAAAGGGCCATATTCCAGTTTATAATATATACAGTAGGAATTAAGAAATTATACTCTGAGGAGAAAGAAAAAATAAATTATTTCTCAATAAGTTATCCTTCTGTTGGCTATTTCCTTTATCTATTTTCCTCTAGACTTCGTATTATGAACTTCTTTATTTTAGTCAAATATTTTTCAAAATTTTCTCTTATAACCAGTGGTATAATAAATATGATTATATTTATATGCTTCAATATCTGTGTCTTCATTTTCGTGGGAGATTCTTGAACAACTGTGCCAACAGGTATTTGTTTTAGAAATTTGAATAGGTAATGCCGATCAAATTCTAACCAACAATGAATGGGAGTATTCAATTTTCTTCAACCTCTACAGCACAGGTTGTAAATGAGATTTCAGAGGATAGAAATTCTAGGAGGTTAGTTTTTAATTGTTGAATTTTGTGTTCCAGATTAATGCTCTGTAAGCGAAGGTAGGAAATTCTGAGTAATGAATGTGTACTCACCTTTATCACTGACCCTGGAGAACTGTCTTGCAGGCACAAATGTTATTTGTCCTCTTCCTACCTCTCTGATCCGATTTCCTCATACTCTTCTCTTTTAATCAACTCATTTCGGCTACAAAGTTTCCAGTTGTACTGTCTCAGAGCCATTGGACTTTGCTGTTTTCTGCTGCAATGTTACCTTCCAAGAGAGGTTTTCCCAAACCACCTTTATCAGTTTCCTAGGGTTGTCATAACAAAGTGCCACAGACTGGGTAGCCTAAACAATGGAAATTTATTTGCTTACTATCCTGGAGGCTAAAAGCCTGGGATCAAGATGTTGGCAGTGTTGTTTCTTCTGAGGCCTCTCTCCTTCACTTAGGGTGGCGATCTCTTCATGGCGTCTTCACGCTGTCTTCCTTCTGTACCTGTCTGTATCCAAATTTACCCTTCTTACAAGGACACAAGTCATGACTTAGACCCCACCCTGATGACCTCATTTTGACTTAATTACCTCTTTAAAGGCCTTGCATTCAAATATAATCACATTCTGAGACACCTGGGATTAGGGTTTCAGCATATGAATTTGGGGGGAACATAATTCAGCCTATAACAATATCTACCTTTCTCTACCTCAGAGTCACATTATTATAATAATTATTATTATTTTGTCAAAATAAGGATGACACCTTGAATATCCATTTTCAGAATTCATTATTCACTGTTTTATAATTATAAGTAGACTATATCCTATTATTTTTATGGGTATAAGAACCTGTCATATATATTTGGATTCTGAATAATAACCGTATGGTTAAATATATTCACCACTTTATAAGAAAAAATTCAGTCAATTCAGCATGCATTTACATATTGTATGACTAAGATTTGCAAGTCATAATTTTATATCAGTGCTTTAAAAAATTCAATTTTATACAATAATACTCTGGCTAAAAAGATATAGTTTCCTATTAATGTAGGCTCATAAACAGGCAGCTTATTAAACATTTGTTGAAGATATTCTGGAGTGCTTGGAAACTTTAAATTGGGAGTTATATTAGATGTTTTGGAGATTTCTTCTATGTCTCAGAAATGATTATTTTGTTCATTCTAATAGTCTTATATTTCTAAGCTCACATGCACATAAAATGACTTTTTCCATTTTAAAAAGATGAACTAAATTTAGTCTGTAATGTCCATCCATAAAACCATGCAAGCGAATTAAGTTTTCAAAACATTTTGGAGCTATCAATTGAAACATATGCACACACGCAAACACACACACACACACAGAGTTATTTAAGCAAGTTTGCTGGTTACATAAAATGTAGTTGAGTTCCTGATCACATAGGGCATGAGTTATCCTTAGATATGAAACACATTCTTATGATTTCAATATGCTGGGTGGCTTGTTATACTAACTGAAAATATGAATCAGCATTTTGGTAACTTTATGCTTGTGAGGAGAACGTCTTGTGTGTGTACAAGTGGAATTTTAACAGAACAGATGGCTGTTACAGGTGAAGACTAAATAATGAAAAAAAAAATTTCCAAGTAATTTGAAGTGGTTTGTGCTATAAAATTTGATTAAGTTCTTTCCAGGAAGCAGAAAACACTTAGAAACATATACCTTTAGAAGTTTGTAGAAGCAGCTTTATAAGTGAAAAAAATACACAAATCTCTTCATCACTCATTCATTCGTTTGCTGGCAGAATTCTGTAGTCAATTAACATAGCTTAAATGAAGTACTCATCTCTCAGCAATCATTACATTGCAAATTAAATTTTAGTACAATTCAATTTGTATAAGTGGCATCAAAGACTGAAGTGTTATTGGCTAAAGCATCATTGTCATATCAATTATTTTTTTTCCTTTGGTAATGTGAATTAGCCTTTTTCATGATGTTTCCGATAAGAGAAAGATAGATTATAGAATGGTTCATTTTCCTGCATTTTTGAGTACTTCATTTAAACAAATTTGATCTTAAACATAATCTTACATTGATGTCTGGATGGTCATAAATATGTAAGAATCATAAAACTCTTGCAAATCTAATTTACAAATAAAGAGAATATATTTTATAATTTACATTTTAAACCTGAGGAAGCCTTATAAATATATGCTGCATTGAACAAAGCCCATACTGATGCATTTAAATCACTTAATCTTACTCTTTTACGGTCAAATTCTGAATTATGATCATTTTGAAATTGTAATTTATAGCTAGAACAGATGAGTAAGGCTTAGTTGAATATGAAATGTCCATAAAAGTAATCTCAGTTGTCAATGACTGCTCACCTACAAAAGGGGTTTTTGTTCATTGCCGTGGATTTAAAACCAAGCTAAAGTTCTTAAAGAAATATTTTAAGTACAGGTTCTTAAAGCATGCATGTAAAGCCTGATAATTTACTAAGAATGGATATATCCTTTCACAAGTGGAGTTCATTATTAACCTGAAAATGAAGATATTTATGAAATAAATATGCATGCAAATTATAATCTCTTGGAGTTGAAACTCCTTATGTTAAAAATAGGATTTTCAAAAAACTTGACCAAATGTGAATTTTAAATAACTTTGAAAGTTATCTTCATTCAGCCCAATTCTCTTTTTAAAAATTGATATTGGCTTTTATTTCTAGGAATTTTCTCAACTGCCACATTTCCAATTAAATTATTTTGTTGTGCCAAAATAAATAAAATAAATCCAATTAATTTTACTAAACATTCCATGCAATTATTTACTGATAAAGTTTCCTTAGAGTCATACATTTAACTCTGTAACACATACAAGGAATTTGGAAGGTCAGGGAAACTTTACTGGCTACTTCCCTGAATGTTAGACAATTTATATATTATCTCGTGTATTTTCAGAAGACCATGTGAAGTAATAGCCAGGATTCAAACCCAAGATTCCATGAGACCAAAGCCTTTGACTTTTTTAAAATACATATTATGTAAAGTAAATGAGACTAGGGAAGAATATTTTGTTGAGAAAGCTATAGCCCTTAATGAATGGAAACTTCCCCTCACCCACCCTGAAAAAGTTTAAAATGTCTCAGTAAAGACAAACGGGCATGCAAGAATTTATTTAAGGCAGAGAAGATAAATAAGGAGAAAAATTTTACAAAGAGTTTGAAATACATGTTCTATCAGGAGATGAAAATAAGCACCTTTAGTTAATAATTATCTTGCTATTTTGTACAGAAAACCATGATTATGAACTATTTATACTAATGTGAGGAAAAGACGAATCCCGTTCACATACCACCCTATCTCTATGCAGTTTTCCCTCACACCATGTAGGTAATCAATTTGATTAATTTCTGGTTTATCCTTTATCACATTTTTTTGCACTAGTGAGTAGATTGCATATATTCCTTATTTCTCCCTTCTTTCTTACATGAAAGTTAGCATGTTATATATACTAATTTGTAATTTGATTTTTAACAGTTTACCACTTTATACACAGAGATCTTTTGCATTCTTTTTACTTATGTGTAGTTCTCATTTGTTTGGATTCTATAGTTTAATCAACCACTCTCATAGGTATGGGCATTGGATTGTTTCCAAAATTTTTCAATTATAAATCATGCCAAAATGAATTATTTTGTGCATATGATTTTTTGCCTTGTTGGAGGTTAATCTTGAGGGTAAATTCTAGAAATAGATATTCTGAGTAACGAAGTAAATGCATATTTAATTTTGTTAGTTTATTGGACAATTACTTTCCAGAAAGGGCTCTAGCTTTGCCTTTCCACTAGCTATGTATGAGAGCGTCAGGCTCCTCTTATTATTGTCAATAGAATGGGAGGTCATTCTCTTCATTTTCACCTGAATGAAAAGGAACATGGCGAAAAGAGAGAAATTAGAATATATAAATTAACTCAAATTTATTTCCTGGTATTTTCAGAAAGATGTGAGATGCTATGAGAAAGAAACTCAGAGAACAAAAAGGATTTTTTTGGAAATAAATTATTACTGCTGATATGTTACAGAAGAGGAATACTGAAAGAGAAATTAAAAAAAGTATTTCGGAGAATAGAACAAGTGATTATATCAAACCCATGAAAGATTAAAAACAAGATGGAGACAAAAACAGTAGGATCAAAATAGCACTTTTGGTGGGGGGGGGGGGC
>RJWJ010032030.1:0-18761 GCA_004363605.1 Indri indri
GGTTAATTCTCAAGGGAAGATGTTAAAAGACATTTAAGTTGAAGGTTGAGCAGTGTTTTCAGAGGGCAATTTGTCAGCACCCGTTTGGGCTGTTCTTACCATGACCACTTCCTTCTTCAGGTCCTCTATGTCTGTCTTGTCTTTTTTCATCTTCATCTTTTTATTCTTACTAGATTTATGCCCCCTTTTAGATCTTGGGCTTGCGTTCCACTCTTGAGGAGCCACCGACCCTTTTTTACCCCCAAGCCCCATAGTGATTCCTGGATATGGCTGACCCAGCTCAACTGGTGGGAAGAAAGCCAAGAGAGTGAGGGCGAGTGGGGGAAGTGGAAGGAAAGAGGGGAGGAGGAGGAAGCAGGGCGGTGGGCAGAGGGAGAGGCGGGTCACGTGGTAGAGGTTGCGAAAGGGGGAGGGGAGGGGGAGGAGGAAGAGTCTGGAGTGAGGAGTGAGGGATGAGAAGAGCCTGGGGCTGAAGGGCGAGGGTCTCAGGCAACAAGAGGGCAAGGCTTGCCTAAGTGATGAAGATGCCACAGGCTGCTCGGCAGGTGGGAAATGCAGTGGGAGGGAGGAGGCAGAGTTAGCAGGGAGCACCCCCAGCCCCAGGCCCTGCGATTGCCATGGCAACCGCCCAGGTCTGGCCTCACAAAGGCCTCGTGAAAGTTCTAACCAGGAATCCAGAATTCTGTCTTTGGTTTTTGAGGATGACTGGAGCAGGCACTGCTACAGAGAGCATTTCAGTCTGAGGCCAAAGCTAGAACAAGGCCCTTGTGTAGTCCTGTGGACTTCTGAGTCCTAGAGGTACCCCAGATAGCTGGCAAAAAATAAAGCAGGTGCTCTGTGTGTGAGCGTGCTTTTTAGTGAGGCACGCTTCTCCCCCGACATTGCGTTAGATCTCGTAATTTTAGACCAGCCAGCAGAATAGATCAGATCTTGGGCTTTGGAATCAGTCCTGGGTTTGAGTCCTGGCTCCTCAGCTTGCCAGCTCTGTGGCTTTGGACAAGTTACCTAACCTCTCTGTGCCTCTCTTATCTATAAAGGGGGTACCACCTACCTTGGTGGCAACAGTAAGAATTAAAGCGAGGTGCTCTGCATAAAGCACAGTGTCTGACATATTTAGTGTATGTGCAATAAATAGCTTGAATTCAGTATTAGTAGTTTCATTTGTGGCTTAATGTGCAGCTCTTCTCAGTGAGAGTAAAAGTATGCTTTTCCATGTGCTACCACTGTATTTCCTCATTTTAAAATGATACATTTTCTCTTCCACTCACTTTCTCTGGCATCTCACTAGGTGCCTGGACTGTATTAACTGCATATGTTTTACGTATAAATTATACTCTACCTCTTTCCAAGGAGGATCTGAAGCATCTGTCTATTTCCATCAATCATTTATGTATTTTTGCAATCATGCATGTCACAGACATTTTCCTTTTCTGTTGTTTGATATTTGTTTAATTTCGTTTTGGTTGGGCATGCTTCTTAAAGATATGATTATCTCTGAAAACATCCATCTTGGTGCTGATGCAATCCTCCTTCAATATTCAGAAATAGAGATGTTCCCTTCCCAGCTGGGATAAATGATAGTCTATTTCTTTAATAGATTGGACTTTTCTTCTCTATTAAAAATGTATAAGATAAAAACTGAACGTCCTACTCTCCATCCCTCTAGACTCAGAGTCCCCACTGCTGAAGTTACTGCTATTAACAATGTGCTGTGTGTCCTTCCAGTCTTTTTTCTGTTTATACCAAGAGATATCTAAAAGAGGATATTTAAAAATTTTTGTACAGTCATTCAACTCTTATTTATCAATGTGTCATGCACATAAAACTTATTTTTTCAGTGGCTACAACATATTCTGTCTTGAACATGATCTATTCTATTATTCCCCACTACAATGGATTTATAGAGTATTTCCATTAAAAACATTGCTACAGAGTCATCCTTATATAGAGGTTATCTTTAGGCCCTTAAGCTTCTATTTCTGTAGAATTGATTCCTATTGCTGAATCATAGAGTACACTCATTTAAAAATCTTAAAAGACTCTGCCAATTGCTCTTTAAAAGAGCTTTATCTGTAGATCTATATCCCAACAACAAGATGCAAGAAGGTCCACTCTCCACACCTTTGATTACTCTTAATGACCTTGATCTTTTACATTTTTGCCATTATAATTGGTGAACTTTGGTATCTGGTAGTTTTATTTTGCATTTCTTTATTGTTTATGTGAGCATTTTCTCTTATGTTTATTGGCTTTCTGGACTTTATATTTCTTTTTGGGAATTTTCATTCTTATCATTTGCCCAATTTTCTATTGTTTACTTTTTTATATTGATTTGTAGGAACTTCCTGTCCTGCACGTTACAAATATTTTCTCTTAGTCTTTGTGTTTAATGTAGATCACAAAATTCTTAAGAATGAGGTTAGAATTAAGGTTAAAATGGCTAAGGTCATTTCTGCATCGTCTATGTGACAACGCTTAGCCTAAGCTTGCACATGGGAGTTTCCCAAAAGCAACTTCATGGAGATAAAATCAGTTGAAATTATTTTTGGAAACTCCATTCTGTTCCACAGATCTTAGCTCAAAAGTCCACCTCTTCAGAGAGGTCTTCACTGTTTGCCAAATCCAAAGTAGCCCTTCCCACCCCAGCCCTCTGTCACTGTGGTCTTCACAGTACTTTTCACCCTCTGAAACTATCCTATTTGTCTGTTGACTTGTCTGGTTGGCTTATTGCCTTGTTGACTTGTTGTCTGATTCTTTGTGACCCAGGGACCTTTCCTGGCTTATTCATGGCTGTGTACCTAGCTCCTGAAATAGTGCTTGGCAAGAGAAGCTGGTCCACAAATAGTTACTGAATTGATGTTGAATGAATGATGGGTTTTCAGGCTTGAGCTTAGTGTTAAACTCTTTGATAATCGTCACTTTAGTCTGATATGTTTTAAGATCTTTTGGGGTAAATATGCTAGCATCACAGTCATCTATTCATTTGCTTCATAATTACTTACAAAAAACTCTGAGATTCTTGCCTGATTACTCTTGCAGCTGAATGTCACAACCAACATGTCATGTTTTATAAAAACATACTGACGATTTTAATTGATATTGGATTGACTTTACTTATTTTTATCTTTACTACAGTCTGTCTTCCCAAATGGCAGTCAAGTTTAACTCTCCAAGTATTCATGTTTTTATTTCTCTCATTGTGCTTTTAAATATTCTTTAATAAATACTATACGCTATGCATACTAAATCTTGAGTGTGATTTGTTTTGGTTCTATTGTAAATAGAAGCTCTTTGTGCTGTGTTTTCTGCCTCCCTAATATTTAGGGATACATTTGATTTTTAAAAACTGATACTTTGTGCCTTGTAACTTTGAACTCATTGCTTCTTGGATTTTTTTGTTGTTGCTGCTGTTGCTTTGTTTTAGTTTAGTATTTTTAATTTTTTTTTTTAAGGCAGGGTCTCACTCTGTCACTCTGGCTAGAGTGCAGTGGCTTCATCACAGCTCACAGCAACCTCAAACTCCTGGGCTCAAGAGATCCTCCTGCCTCAGCCTCCTGAGTAGCTGGGACTGCAGGCATGTGCCACCACTCCTGGCTAATTTTTTCTATTTTTGGTAGAAATGGGGCCTCCCTCTTGCTCAGGCTGGTCTCGAACTCCTGACCTCAAGCAATCCTCCCACCTCAGCCTCCCAGAGTGCTAGGATTACAGGTGTGAGCCACTGCACTCAGCCTAGCCATGTTCTTTATTTAAAAAGTTTTTATTTATTTAGGCCTTGTAAATACAAACTCCTTATTTAGGATTTCAAATGTTCTTGCTATTATTTTTGTTATAGTTATTGTTCTATTAGTTTTCTAGACTTACCACATCTCTTGTTTTCTTCTTTGAACATAATTACATTTTCTGATATGCTTTTTCCTCCAAGATTTTAATCAGGAATAGATGTCGAATTTTACTGATAGCCTTCTCAACATCTTTCAAAATGATTATGTAATCATTTTTCTAGTTAATGTTAGTCGTTAGTAGCATTTTCCTTGTAATATACTGTCCTTACATTCATTATTTGATAGTAGTCGAATTATTATCTACATTAATTAATAAATTTATCAAGAGTACTTGTCTCATAAAATAGGCAACACAAAATTATTTTCTATATTCTAGTACATTTTAAATAACATAAGGATATTCTTTAAGGAATTTGGAAAAAAATTCTCCATTAGATCTACTGAAGCCAAGGATGTTTCTGAAAGAATTATTTTGTATTAAATGTCTTCCTTTGATATTGATGTAATCACTTTCTTCCTATTTTTTGCTGCATTCTTAGCATTGTGAATATTTAGCATCAGTATCACATTTCCTGTTCTGTACATAAAACGAAAATACCATGTAAACCTTTCTGCCTAGGTCAGAACTTGGCCTTGGCTTCTCAAATTACATCCAATAGGAAGATTCTCTCCTCTTGCAGATTGTTGAATCTCTTTGGATCTTTTTTCTTTTTTCTTTTTTTTTTTTTTTTGAGACAGAGTCTGGCTCTGTTGCCCTGGCTAGAGTGCCATGACATCAGCCTAGCTCACAGCAACCTCAAACTCCTGAGCTCAAGCGATCCTCCTGCCTCAGCCTCCCGAGTAGCTGGGACTACAGGCATGTGCCACCATGCCCGGCTAATTTTTTCTATATATATATTTTTTTAGTTGTCCAGATAATTTCTTTCTATTTTTAGTAGAGACGGGGTCTCGCTCTTGCTCAGGCTGGTCTCGAACTCCTGACCTTGAGTGATCCACCCGCCTCGGCCTCCCAGAGTGTTAGGATTACAGATGTGAGCCACCACGCCCGGCCTGGATCTTTTTCTTAACCCCCTGCTATGTCTTTAAGATCATGTCTTCTCCCTTTCTCTGGTTCCAATCCAGAGATTGGATTGTCTGTCCAGCTCCTGCTGCTCAAATGTACACAGATTTCTGGCTCCCTTCACAGCCTCCCAGTCTGCTATGCCACCGTGCTAATCAGCCTCCCTCTGTGCCCACAAGCTTTCTGTTTCTGCTGGTGCAGAGTGTGGCGTGGTGGTTAAGAGGGCTGGCCCCGGAGTCAGACTGACCTAGGTTTGACTCCTGCTTCTGATGCTTGCTACTTTTGAAACTTTGAACACGTAATTTAACCTTTCTGAGCCTCGGTTTTCTCGTCTGTAAATTGGGGATAGTCTCCATCTTACTGTGAGGATACTTTCAGCTATCCAACAAATATTTATTAATTGCCTAATGTGTGTCAGACGCTGTGTTAGATGCTAAGGATGAAGATGTTGAACAAAAGAAAAAGAATCTCTGCCTTCATGGAACTTAACTCTGGAGGAATCAGACAAAGTATAAACAAACAAAAAATATATATTTGAATTATATGTATATAGTTTTATGTATTACATCTATCTATCTAAATTTGAGGTAGTAAGTATTTATGAATAAAAGAGAATGGAGAAAGAGGTACCAGGAGTGTTATTTTAGTTGAGGTGCTCTGTGAGGGCCTTCCTGACGAGGCGATGTTTAAGCAATGATCTGAATACAGTGAGGAAGCCAGGCATGTGCACAACTCGGGGAAAAGGAATCCTGGCCGAGGGGCCATCAAGAATAAAGGCCTGGAGGTAGGATTAAAGAAGATTATACAGATGGAAGTTTGACATAGTTATGGCACAAAGAGAGCTGCAATTAATGCTCCTACAACCACTACTGTCATCGCTGCCTCTCTTAGAGTCAAATAAAGAGGCCGTGGTATGGCTTGGGTGAGAACCGACTTCTGACCATTACTGTGCAATCCTTGCATCGATCGTGAGAGCTGGTGTCTTCCTCTTTCCCGTTCCCAGAGCCCCCTGGAGGAGTGCATACCACCCTTCCATGTCTGGCACGCAAGCATCCCTCCCTTCTGCCTGTTACGTTCTGTCCATGAAGGTTTCCAATGGCTACACTCAGGTGAATTTCTGGGATTGCATCCACTTTACCCCCATCCCTAAAGACAGCACCCCAAGCAGGGCTCTGCATGTAGTACAGACTGTTATTAATAGTTAGTGATGACTGTTGGGGCCCTCAGCCCAGTGTCTCCTTCCCCCACCCTGTCAGGATGAGAGTGGCCTGATTTGGGTCTGGAACAGAAAAAGCAGAAGTGGTTCTGAGGATTTGGGCCCCCGTAGACTCATAGGCCCTCCGCTGTCCTGGACAAACCTTCGTGGCTCGTACGGTGGGATCAGCTGTGGGGAGGGAAGCCCCTACTGTATTTTCTTCTAGGTTATTTTGCAACCCGACTTCTTCTCCGGCTTTCTCCACTGGCATCATCTGCTCCCAGATCACTCCCCTCCTGTCCCTGACACTTGCCCTCTTTTTGTTGCTTAAGCCAACAAGCTGAGTTCCGCCAAGTCCTGCCACAGCACACATCTCAATACCACAGTTTAGGAGGGAGGCAAGTATAAAGTATTGAAATCTGAATTATGAGATTTCTTTTTCTCATAAAGAAATGCAACTTTATTATTTTCAAGTACGTATGCAATGCTTCAAACTAACATTTTACAAAAGGTCACCAGTAAAGACCCTGTAGATGTTTCTTTAACAAATACTTGAGGATTGATGATAATTAGCCCATGCACTCACTACTTCTAAATGGATATTTCTAAAGTGCCTGAAAGGTATTGTTTTAGATAGACTAAATATGCCACCCCAGCAATATTGTTTATACTCTTTATTTACTAAACAAATATCATTTTTTTGATTGTGCAAAGATAAACTTTTGTACACAGGTAATAATCTCAAATTAATAGGGCCCAAGTTAATACGGTCTCCCATTTGGATTTCCAAGCCCAAGGCAATGACTCACTTACTTCTAGGTACTTCTGATAAAGCAAAATTCCAGTGTAATGAAATAGTAGCCCTTGGGATTGTTTATGGGCCTGACCTAATGTTTGTCTTTTGTGCTTCCTTCCTTTCCACCTTAGGTCTTCCATGTTCCTTAGGTGTCTCTCTCACTGGCGTGGCTCATCTAGGTCTCTGCACAGGGCACTCCCAGTGGTTTCTAAGCCACGCTTAGAGAATGGGCAGAGCTGCCTGCAGAGCAAAAATGTTAGGTGGGGAGGAAGTAAAGGAAGTAAAGGAAAGAAAGGTATTTCCTTTAGGAAACGGAACTCAGGGGAAGAGGGCACAATGATCATCAGTGTGAAGGACATTTGCCTGGAGGAACAGCCCTGCCACCTGAGGTCAAAGAAAAGTCTCCTAATATTTTCCCTCTTGTTGTCCAAAGGTTCTGACCATGTTCATGACCTAAGCTGATTCTGCATGTCCCTGGAAGAGGGGAAGGTTCTGGGAACTTCTCCACCCCAATTCCAGCCAATGGCCAGGGAATTCCTTTCCCAGGGCTGGCTTGGCAGTGCCCAGGTTCATCAACATGGGCACGAAGGGGAAGGGGGTGGGAGGGGCTGGGAACTGGCAGCTATCCCTCTCGGAACAGCATGGAGCTTCCGAGGACCTAGTATTGCAAAGGGTGGGGTGTTCCTAAGCACGTGTAATCGAGAGAGCTGGAGCTTCTGTGACCTCTGGGCCTCACAGACCAAGAGGACCACTAACCCAGGATCAGTGGGGAACTCCATGGTGCACGAGTGTGGCATCTCCGTGAAGCTTCCCAGATTGCCTTTTGGTCCTGCCTCTGCTACTCTGATGAGATCTGAAGTTGGTCTGCTGGCAGTGTTCTAAAAGGGCAGGACATAGAGCTGGAGCCCACGACGATGTCTATCTGGAGACTCAAGACATGTTAAATGTCTTGTTCATGGTGCTGTCTCTCTCCTTTCCTGTTTCTCCTCCTCCAGCCAGCCCTACCCCAACCTCCCACCAGTCTAGACACCCAGCTCTCCTCCTAACCAGCTGTGACTGGGAGAGAAGCAGCTTCTGCCACCAGCTTCCCTTTCTGGCCTCAGGCTCTTGCATTCACCAGAGGAGCCTTTTGTGATTTCAGGGTCTAAGGAGGAAGCCAATGGGACTGAGCTGGGCAGGCAGCTAACCAAGGGTGAAAGTGGGAAGCAGAGTGAGGCTGGGGAGATACAGAGACGCTGGGTGGTCCGAGAGGCTTTCCTTCTCCCTGCCTTTGGATGTTGATCTGTTACAGTAGGAGGTAGAGGTGAAGGGATAGGGGATGGGGAGGGCTGGGGTAACCTTCAATTCATCAGAAAAAAGTAGACAACATAGTGGAGTGGGATGTAAAAGGGTCTAGGGAGGGGCCCTAACATGTAGCGTCTAGTGTGATCATTCACAGTCAGGTCAACAGGGCAATCACCCCGAGCTTATTCACCCTCTCTCTGCAACTTAGCCTGCTGAGTTGCCTCATTGCCTCTTCCAAAATCTTCCCCCAAAATACCACCCCATTTTCCCATCCCTCTCCATCGGCATCCCCATAACACCTCCAGAGCTCCCCATCTCTCCCGTGCCTGGTTCTTCTTCCAGTGGGCTCAGTAGTAGGTCTCCTTCTCCACCCAGCCTGTTAGAGAGATTGGGGGTGGGGGTTGCAGGGTAAGCTTAAGAGGAGGCAAGAGATCAATCTCCTAGGGGCTCAGGTGTCTGAGCCAGGAGCCAGAAGGATGGTAAAGGGGGCTGAGGGAGGCAGCTACAGAAAGGTGATGGGGGTGCGGGGAGATCCAGTGAGCTGGGCCACGGATTAGAGGAAAGGAGGGTGAGCCTGCCATTAGGGGAGACTTGTATTTAGCACAGTGGAGGGTGGGCCTAGAGTAGGCCAGGGGGCAAAAATGCAAATGCCCACAGGGCCTCTTCACGTAACGACTGGGTGTCTAAGGGAGCAGCTGTCCATTGCTGCTGTGCAGAAATGTGGCCTTGGGGTTGACAGCTCTTCCGAGTTTTGGGGAGAAGTCAAATTCAGATTTTATGTGAAAGCCCCTAAAATTTAGATATTGGGCTAAAAACCCACACATGCACAAAATATCGGGCAGGTCAAAGCATGCAATATCCACGGACTGTATTTGGTCTGTAGGCCATCCCTTTTTAACCTTTAGTAAGTAATCCAAAACGCTTCTTGGGAAAAAAACAACTTGGTTATGCCTGGGAATCAGGAGGCCTGGGTTCTAGTGCCAGTTCTGCTACTCCTTGCTTTATCACCCTGAACAAATCAATTCACCTCCTCACTTTGTCTGTAAAATATGGAGGTGGACTATATAACCTCGAAGGGCCCTTCACATTCTGATGTTCTGTGATTCTAGGTGGAAGGTAGAATTACGAGTTAGGTGGACCATTTGTGAGTTAGGTGGGACTTGGAATCTGAGAGGAAGAGAGCACAGGGAGAACAGGTTCAAAAGGGTCACGGCTCCTGGGGCCTAGGGGCACAGGATCTGAGGGTGCCGAGGAACAGGGTCACAGGGGGAGTGGATGTGGGTTTGAAACCCTGGAGTGGTAGCTAGCGGTGGGGCGGAGGGCTTTGCGGCAGTTAGGGGGGAGTGTAGAGGGGCTTACCGCCAGGATATCGCCGCAGGATGAGCTTTCGGACCTCATCGTAGATGAAGATGAGGAGGCTGTAGGGGAAGGCACAGAACCACCAAGTGACCCTGAAAGCAACGGAGGAGAGTGTCAGGAGCGTCAGAGGTTAGCACGGCAGTCACAGAAAGCAGGATTCAAGCCAGCCAGAACTTGGAGCCTAGATGGGGCTCAGGGCTGCCTGTGCCACTCAGTGGGCTACACTCACTTGAGCGGGTACATGCGGAGGGCCACACCCATGCCCGGGCAGTAAGAGAGAAAAGCAGCCAATGCTGTCTCCTCCAAGAGCCCAAAAATCAGGATCTTGTTCCTGGAAAGACAAAGAAAGGAGGGTAGGTAGTATTTGAAGGGGAGTCAAGGAGTGAGTGATCTAGGGACACCCCTGGGGGTGGAAGGGGAAGAGGGGAGAAGAAATGTGAGGAAAGGGGTGTAAATGACGTCATCCTGTGTCCTCTTCCAGCGTCCTCTACGCTACTCTGTGTAACCAAGGAAAGATGTTATTTTCCTTGTCTGCTTACTGAGTTCACCTGCAGGCGTTGTCTGTTACACATGCATCCATTCATTGAATAGTTGTTTCTGTTTAACAGTGAGTCCTCATTGATGAGCACACGAGCGCACAGAAGGAAGTAAGACTCAGTAGAAAGCAACCAGCGGGGAGGGAGGAGGAGGGGAGGGGAATGAACCAACCTAATGGGTACTGTGAACACTATTTGCGTGACGGGCACACCCATAGCCAGGACTCAAGCATTACAAAAAAGATCCATGTAACCTAAAACATTTGTACACCTTTAATGTTTTGAAATAAAAAAATAATGAAAGCATTTGTTTCCATGTGTGGGGTGACGTGCGTTGTACTGGAGATGCGGTGGTCAAGATGGGGCCTGCCCTCGGGCAACTTATAACCTTGTCATTGCTCCAGGCACATGGCTTGTGAAAGTGTCATCTCCCCAGCAAGATGCTTTGGAAGCTCCTTCACTGCAGGGCCCCTGTATGTCTCCTACGCTTCCTGGTGGTTGGTTGTTCATTGTAGATATTTAATGAAGAAGAGAATGTTTGCAAAGTACTTGGTACATGGGATGTTCACTATGCAGTGAGTGGTTAATATATGTGTTTACCATGTCAGAATTGAAAAGCAGGACAGAATGGGGTTCTGAGGGTAGTTTCTGCAGTCAGACAGGTGGAGTCTATTCCCAGTTCCACCACTTACTAGCTTTGTGTTGTAAGCAGTGTTTAACTTCTCTGAGCCTCATGTTCCTTCTCTGTAAAATGGAGATTTTACCTTTATATATTAGGATTGTTGGGAAAATTATAGGAGATAATGTGTGAAAAGCTCTGGAATATGGAAAGTGTTCAGTCATATTATCACCTGACCTTTTATATTCTTTTTATTTATTTATTTATTTATTAGAGACGGGGGTCTCACTTTTGCTCAGGCTGGTCTTGAACTCCTGACCTCAAGCAATTCTCCCACCTCGGCTTTCCAGAGTGCTGTGATTACAGGCATGAGCCACTGTGCCAGCCTTCTTTTATATTCTTATACCCAGCACCTCTTTAAGGAGCCAGTAGTCCCCAAACTTTTCACTCACTAAGCACCCCTCTTATTTTTCTTCTATAAAGGCCACATTTTAATTGATCTTTGTCTCTCAAGCTACATTGTTTAATAAGTGATGAATATCTTTTCCTATTTAAAATGAATCAGAACTATTTATGGCTTCCAAACAGAACTGTGGGTCAGCATGTGATCACTATACTTCATATGTGTTCTTGGCTTTTGCCTAAGAAACGCATATTATTAATAGTAAGCCTGGTAGCCTCCCATAGGTCAGTGCCTGATTTCCACAAAGCTTTTCGAAATAATGCAAATAAGTATCTTTGAGGACCCTCCAATGGCTCAGGGACCCAAGATGAGGCCTGAAGGTCTGAGGCTGCCTCTGGCCAGGCGACTTGCTGGTATTCGTTCTCCTTCTCTGTGCCCAGCCTGGCTTTCACTTCGTCCCTTTCCCATTTGCCTCTCAAATGGGCTGGACTTAGACTTTTCCTGTGTTCCCACCTTCCGGTGTCAGCCCTGCGCTGCACAGTAAGTCCCAGGCTCGGAGTTGTGCCCGATTTCTTAGATTCTCTGCTCCTTGTTCTCTTCTAACTGCATCTTCCCCGGTAGTGATTTTAGCTTACTGGAATCTCCTTCCTTCATGTTACCTTTATTTATTTAAAAGAGTTTCCACTTTCCTCTTCCTAGGATCTTAAGTGCCATTAACTTCACCAGGGTTTTGGCATCTCCCACCCCCCACCCCCGGCCCCAACTGAGAAACTGTGACAAAGCCCATTTGGGGTATCGTGGCTATTGTTTACAGCAGGAGAAAATAAAGAGAACCGGCATGATACCTTCAGCGCTCACCCACCATCTATGCTAGAATCACAAAGGAATTACTGAGTACCTAACAGGTGCCGGGCTCTGTGACAGGTGAGCCACCAGAATGTAGGGTAGTAGCTGAGGGCTTGGGCTTTAGAGATAGACCTGGGTGAACCTTGCCCATCTGGGTGAACTTAAGTATGTCATTTAACATTTCGGGGGCCTCTTATCCATGAAATGTAAACAATAACACCCACCTCGTAGAGCTATTGTGAGGTTACACACAGCTAGTGTGAGGTTAGGCACTTGGCACAGCGCCCGGCAGATCGTAACTCCCACTCCAAGAAGGCACGGAGCCTGCCTGCCAGCTGCCGCAGGGCGAGTGCTGCATACTAGGCTGCCTGTGGTGGGCTGGGGTGGGGTGGGGGCCCAGAAAACTCCGGACTTAGGGCTGGGCAAGGATGGGGGTAGGTGGCACTCAAGAGACGAGGAAAGCAAGGAAAGGAGGAAAGAGAGAAGATGAAGAGGAAGGAAGGTGGAAGGAGATGATAACAAAAGCACATTTAAGGAGCAAAATTAGAACTCATTGGAAATATTCATGTCATTCCTTCCTCTTCTATTGTCTGTTTCAAACCTGGCTGTGGACATACAGCTGGATAGTTAAAATCTGGTGCCCCCTTGCAGATCTGGGCCGGGGTTGAGGTGACTGGAGCTGGAAGCCTGGCCTGTGTGGGCTGGCGAGTGCACCCAGCGCACTCTGCCTGGGTGGAGGGTGCTGCTGGGGGTGGCACTCACTTCATGCCCTGCTGGAAGACCGAGTTGCGGCGGGTCTTGCAGATGATGAGGTCAGCCCACTGCACAACCACGATGCTGGCGAAGAAGGCCGTGTGGCACGTGAACTCCACCACCTTGCGCTGCTCGTAGGTCTGGGGGAGGTCGGGCAGAGAGTGGTGAGAGCGTCCGAGGAGAGGGTAGGACCAGAGGGTAGCATGGTTTCAGGGCAGTTGTTTAACCCTGGGCACCTGATCCACCCTCAGCCCCCAGTCCCAGTTGGCCACTACTGGCCGCTCCTGTCAGGCATTTATCACCCCCTCCTTCACACACGTGCATGCGCATTTACGCAGCGCCACTCACCCACTCCTGTCCATAGCTGTCCTCCAGGTCATTCATGGTCCGGTCATCCCAGTCGAGGCGGATTCCCAGCAGCCGTGATGGCAGGAAACCGTTCTCTGCCAGGATTACGAAGTAGGTGAAGAAGCCACCCAGCGCCTGAATCATCCCTGTGGGTAGTGAGCAAAAGGCAGGGCGCGGGTCAGATAAGCAAGTAGAGGGGCCAGCCTTCAGGGCCAGAGGTGGAGTCCCTGACCCTTGGGGCTGGCCCCTGCCCTGGAATTTTGCTTGGGGCTTATCCCTCGGAACACTGGGGAGGAGCCCTCTGGGGGTCCCCTCCGAGCCCCAGGGCCAGGCGCACCAATCTGTCCGTAGGCCATGCTGATGAGCCGCTCATTCACCAGCTTGTCTGTCTGGGGGTTTCGGGGCTGCCGCTTCATGATGTCACTCTCAGCTGCTTCATAGGCCAAGGAGATGGCAGGGACCTGTGTGGGGAGGTCATGGGAAGGGGAGGACATTTGAGGGGAGATGACAGAAACAGTGGAGAATCTTCGACACAATTCAACAAGCATTGATGAAGACCCTGTCTTCTTCCAGGCCCGCGCTTGTCTCCTCTGTAACCATCACAGCCTGGTCAGCTGCCCCTCCCACCCACTGTGCCCACATGGCTGCCTCGCCTGTCCCCTTCTCCGCCTCTGGGCTCACCATGTCTGTGCCCAGGTCGATGCAGAGGATGGTCACGGTGCCCAGAGGCAGGGGGATATTGACGATGATGAACAGCAGGAAGGGGGTGATCTCAGGGATGTTGCTGGTCAGGGTGTAGGCGATGGATTTCTTCAGGTTGTCAAAGATCAGGCGGCCTGTGGGGAGGTTCTGAGGGCATCAGGGAGGTCAGAGGGACCCTTCCCCACCCCAGCCCCAGAAGCGTGGCTACCGGTTTTCCCGAGAGAGGAAGAGTTGGTGTTTGAGGGAAGCTGAAGCGGGCGGGGCTGCCTGGAGTCCCGGGCGACTCTTCAACTGGGGTAAAGGCAAGGGACGCAGGCGCGCAGTGTCAGACATCCCAGACACCACCCAGCCCTCACGGTCTCCTCACCCTCCTCCACCCCTGTGACGATGGAGGCAAAGTTGTCGTCCAGCAGGATCATGTCGGCCGCCTGCTTAGAGACGTCGGAGCCAGCGATGCCCATGGCAATGCCGATGTCAGCCTTCTTCAGTGCAGGGGAGTCATTCACCCCGTCCCCTGTCACGGCCACGATGGCTCCCTGAGGAGAGGATGCAGCCAGCGCTCCAAGATGAGTCTGGCCCCTTGCCCTGTCCCTGCCTCCCCATCCCTCCCACCATCTGCCTTGGCGGCAGTGCTCACCTGCCTCTGACATCCCTCCACGATGATGAGCTTCTGCTGAGGAGACGTCCGGGCAAAGACGATCTCCGTGTGGTTCTTGAGGATCTCGTCGAGCTGCTCCGACGTCATGTCCTTCAGGTCAGAGCCGTGCACCACGCACGCCTTGGCTTCTCTGCGGGAAGGGGCAGAGGGCTGACTCCTCTCCTCCCCACGGGGCTGCAGCCTCTCTGCTAAGCCGGCCGCCCCCGCTGCTTCAGTTCTCCCCTCCAGCAGGCGCCTCATTCCTCCCCGTCTCTGTGGGGAAGCGATGCTAAATCCTCACCGCGCAGCAGCACGGTCGTAAATGCCGAGTGCTGGGCCCTGGGCTAGTTCCTTCACACACACCCCACTCCTATGGCAGTCCTGCAATGCCGTCGTGAGAAAATGGGGCTTGGGAAGGTCACACCGCTGACCGGTGGCACAGCCTGGACACAAACTTAGGACTGAGGAACCAGTCACAGAAGTGTCAGAGGCAGGGCCTGTAAAGGTCCCAGAGATGCTGTCCAGATACCCCCAGGGAACATTCCAGACTTCTGTGGGAGGGGATGTGTCCATGGGGGGCAGGGGCGTCCTGCACAGGCCTCACCTGGGGTTGACTTGACTCACAGGGATGTTGAGCCGGGCGGCGATGTCCTCCACAGTCTCGTTGCCCTCTGATATGATGCCCACGCCTTTGGCAATGGCCTTGGCTGTAATAGGGTGATCCCCTGTCACCATGATCACCTAGCAGAGGGGCAAGAGAGGAAGGAAAGCAGGAAAGCAGTGTTACAGCACCCGCCTCATTCCTTTCCTAGTGTCAAGAACAGCTAGACCACGAGACGTCTGGGCTGGCACATCCCAGCCAAGATAATAGAAGTGTGTGTGTGTGTGTGTGTGTGTGTGTGTGTGTGTGTGTGTGTGTGTATTCGGGTGGGTGGGTGAGGAAGGGAGACAATGAAAAGTTGGGTTATGTTCAGGGGATCAAAGGTGTTCGTTTAAGTGGAGGAAAGGATCCATGACAGAGTAACGAGTCAATAATGATCCCTCAGAAAAGAAGCCTCAATTCTTTAGGATGATTTAGGACATTTTTTTAGGAGTTTGGATTTCATGGGATTCAAGGCAGTCAGAGCTGGATGTACCCTTTAACAGGCTCCTTCATTTTATAGATGAGGACTCCAAGACTTAGAGAGGGCCTACGATTCGCTCAAGGTCACAGGGACCCAGAACTGGGACCCGATGTTCCGAGTATCTCACATAATCACTGCAGCAATCTAACTGGACAAGCAGGGGAAAGATGGTCACAGCGCCCCTGCCTTCGCCGCCTTACTCCTCTGCCGCTGACATCCGCACGGCGTGCTCACCAGCATGATGTTTATTGCTGTCTCTGCAGCATGAGCGAAGTTGGGATGGGGCGGGTGGTCGGCACTGCCAGTTAAGAGGCATTATGAGCACTAGGTGATCAGAGCTGGGTTAGAACAGCATTTGCATGCGTGGGCTTTGGGGACAAATCCCATGGTACTGAAAAGGAAGCCTCTTCAGGCCCCACTGCCTTCTCTGCCACCCCCACCACCCCACTGAAACTGCCCCCAAAGGCCACATGGGCCTCCCAATCGAAAAATGAAAATGTCTTTTTGGTCTTCACCCTACTTGACTCCTCTGAGGCATTTGCCACTGTTGACCAAGTCTCCTTGAAACCCTAGCCTCCCTTGACTTCCACAGACTCCTTCCCTCCTGCTTCCCCTCCCCTCTTTGGCGTGCTCTTCCCCGTCGCCTCAGGGTGGCAGCCTGGTGGAACGGAGGAAGCACTGGCTCTGGAGCAGACGGAGACCAAACTTTAAACACTGAGCTTCTCCAGCAACCGTGTCTTAGGCCGGTCACTTCACCAAGTCTCAGCACAACGGAGAAGACGATTGCTACCGTTCCAGGTGGTCATGAAGATTACATGGCGTTAGGTGGATGTTCAATAAATGTTAGCTGTGTCCTTCCTCCCACCCCCTCCTCACTGGTTCCTCTTTCTGCACCTGCCCCTAAATGTTGGTGGGGCCCCGGGTTTCCTTCTCCTCCCTTTCTGTGGCGCGTGTTCTCTTCCTGGGCAATATGATAAAATATATTAGTAAGAATTTAGTTTGCACCCATGTGCTACTGAGATTCAGATCTCCAGTCCTGAGCCTCTTTCATGAGCTCTAAGCCAATTCCAGCTTTCCCTGGAACATCTCTCCCAGGATGTCTTACATATGCCTCAAACTTAAGGTCAAAATGAACTCATGATCTCTACTCCCACCAGCCCCACCAAGCCTGCTCCTGCTCTCCCTACCTTAGATACCATCCTGTCTATTCATTCTGCCGCTTTCTCTCCTGTGTCTTCCTTACCTCCCGTATCTACTTTGGCCAAGTTCACAAAGCGTTTCTCAAACGTGACTTTTCCTCTCCACTCCCTTTGTTGCTGCC
Source organism: Indri indri (assembly GCA_004363605.1). Classification (NCBI taxonomy): domain Eukaryota; kingdom Metazoa; phylum Chordata; class Mammalia; order Primates; family Indriidae; genus Indri; species Indri indri. The sequence continues at coordinate 16,766 of RJWJ010032030.1, forward strand.
CTCGTTCAGGTTATCATCCCTTGTCTGAACTACTGCAGTGGCCTCCTAACCTGACTTCAGTTCTTCCCAAAATCCAGTCCCTCCTCCATGCAGGGAGCCTCCTAAAAGCTAGACCTGCTCTGTGACGCCTGAGGCTCTCTGTGGCCCGCAGAATAAAGCCCAACTCTGGCATTTAAGCCAAGTCCTTCCAACGGGCCCTGACCCAGCGTCCCCTGGTGCACCTCGCCACCTGCCCCGCCAGGCCACACTCATGCACCGTACAGTCGAGCCATGTCAGGGTACACACTGTTCCCTCTCCCTTGCTGCCTTACAGAATACGCTTCAATCTTCAAAGCCCAGATCAAATATCATCCCCTCTGTCAAACAGGATCCAATTCCAGGAGGCAGAATTAACTGCTCTTCCAGTGGAGGTCCTTTGCCCGAGCCTGGTCACGGCGCGAGGCACCTTGCGGAGCAGGAGGAGCATGGGCTTTCCAGACAAGCAGGCCACGCTTTGCATTCCCAGTCCACCTCCTACCAGCAGTTTTATTTTGAAAGAGCTACTTACCCACTCGCAGTGTCAGTGTATTTTTAAATGGGGATAGTGATGCCTACCTTGGAGACAGTGGTTATGGGGTTCAGAAATCACATATATACACAGCACCGAGTCTTCTGGTGTGATGGGTAAGAAATAGCAGACTGCCTTGGTTCAAATCCTGGCTCTACGCTTTACTAGCTTTGTGGCCTTGGGCATCTTACTTTGTGCCTCAGTTTCCCTCTCTGTAAAAAAGGGAAAATACTAGTTCATAGGGTTGTTTTGAATATTCAATGAGATCCTACAGGTTTAGAGCTTAGAATAGTGCCTGATTTATATGTAAGTTCAAAAACATAATTGACCATTTTTATCATTAGAGTATCTGCCCCGTAATAGGTGCTCAATTGCCCTATGAGGATTGTTCTACATCTGTTTAATTATAAGGACATCTGTTTCCCCTGAGCTGTCATGAGATGTGGAGGCCAGGCCCTGTGTCGTGTTCCCCAGTGCCTTGTCTTTGTATCCCCAGTGCCTAGTGCAGTACCTGGCCCTCGGTAGACAGGTTGCCTTGAATTGATTTGGCACTAGGTGAGATGTTGCCAAACAAGAGCAAGCAATGGCACCAGGGCTGGTGATCGGATAAAGGGCTGGTAAAGAGTTGTATCTGGGAAACAGGAAAGTAAGCGCCAAGATGGGAGGAATTTTTGTCTGCTTATTAACTCCAGCACCTTGCACGGTGCCTTGTACACATTTGGTAAACAATAACTATTTGCTAAATGAAAAACAAACATAGCACAGAGAAGGGAGCGGCCAGTGAGAAGCCATTGCGTTGGACAAGAGAGCCTGGGAGAGGCGTGCTTGAGTGGGAGGAGGTCTCTGGGCTTCTGGGCTGAGCCAGTGGGGACAGACAAGCTAGACCCCATTGCAGATGGTTAGAGAGAGTGGGCGGAAGTTGGGAAGGGGAGGACGACCAGGCCTCCAAGACAGGGTGCCTGATCATGCGTGAAATCAGATGGGAAGGATCACATGCATATAGGACAACGAAGTGTGCCAGGGAGGGAGAGGATGGACATGGTAACTGGCCAGTCTGAGCAAAAGGGAGGAGGGTGAGAGCTCCAAGGCAGGGGGGCACCTTTCCTTGCCGATGGACAGCTTTTCCTCTGAGTCAATGGGAAGGAGGCCACTGGTGGCCTGCATCTCTTCGGGGCAGCAGCCGCTGCCGTCCCTTGACCTTTGGCATGAGGGAGGCGAGGATGGAGGGGAGGCCAGTACCTTGATGCCTGCACTTCGGCACTTGCCCACAGCATCTGGCACAGCAGCCCGGGGAGGGTCGATCATAGACATGAGCCCCACAAAGCACAGCTTCTCTGTGGGAAAGTTCAGCTCATCCGTGTCGAATTTGAAGCCCCGAGGAAACTTTCCAGAGGGCAGATTCAGCTGGCAGAACCCTGAAGTGGGGCAGAAGGGAGGCGTGAGAACAGC
>RJWJ010032031.1:0-18779 GCA_004363605.1 Indri indri
TTCCTGGAAGAACCAGATTAACAAGCCTCATACTGACTGTGATCAGCAGGTGGGTATTTCCCAGCCATCTGCTGACTTCTTCAGTTGAGAGCCCTTGAAAAAGTCACTGACATGATCATGAATGGAATGAATGGTCCTGTGCATTAATCAAAGACTGCAGGGAAGCAACCAAATTAGACTCTCCCTAACGAAGGCTGGGTGCACTGTCAAAGCCCAGAGGGAGGGTACAACATAGGATAAAATGTCTCGTCTTCTCAATGCAAAGCTTACTTCTCCTAAAATGGAAATGACCTTCAGCCAGTGGCCCTGGGACTAGCCACTAGTCTGAGTATGTGTTCACAGACACACATCCTGAGTGAAGGCAGAGGCCCTCAGTGAGACCTTTTCAGGGCCTTCTTGGCAGAACACTGTTTTATTTTATCTCATTGTAAGTCAAACCTGAATTTTCCTTGCCATTTGAACTCATGAGCCAGCACGTAAACATGTTATAAAGCATTCACTGGGTCTCAGAGGGCTTCTTGGATCTTCCATCCTGCCTTTTTGCCCCACACCCGGAGGGAGATAATCCTCCAACCCTGACCACTGAGATAGAATTAAAAGGAAGTATGTGAGTTCCATTCACTGGTGATTCTGTTTAGAACCTTGAGGCTGTTTAGCAGGGGGCCTGCATTTAACACTCCCTCCGCCACCCCCTTCCTTCCCTGTTCACATTACTCTGCACATGTTCTAGCCACCCAACTACATCACTTGGAAAGAAGGAATTTGTTGTGTTTTTTTTTTTAATCTCTCTACTGCTGCCTCTCCAGAATTTTGGCACACTACTTTACATGTAATGTATGTTTAGTAAACATGACATAAATAATATTTACTGTATTCAGTAGAGAAGGAAGGGGAAAAATTGGCTTTTTTTATAGTATGAAAAATATTCAACCTCACTAGTAGAAGACAAAAAAGTCATCTGTTTTGTAGAAGACAAAATAGCTATACACTATTTTTCGCCTATATTCTTGGCAAAGATTTTAAAATTTTTCTTCCTTTTTTAAATTTATTTTGGTTTTTTTTGTTTGTTTGGTTGGTTGCTTTTTTATTTTTTCATTTTTTATTTCAGCATATTACGGGGATACAAATGTTTAGGTTACATATATTGCCTTTGCCCCACCTGAGTCAGAGCTTCAAGGATGTCCACACTCCAGACATTGCACACCACACCCATTAGGTGTGAATATTATTTTTTATTTTGTAATGAGACTTCTCAGTAGTCCATGGAAGAGTTCCACGGCCCAAAGCTGCAAGAGTCACTTTATAAGTAAATCGCCAGAAGTTATTCAATCCTGATCAAATTCTTAATGACACGTTGTCTTCTGCTTCACGATACCTGCCCCAGAGATCTGACTTCTTCTCCTTGACTTCGGCACAACAGCTCTGCAAGCTTCCCCCATTCTAATCTCTTTTGATCCTAGTGATGATTTCTTCCTCTGTGTTGAAGTTCTCACCCATGTCGTCCACACAAACCGCACCAAGGCTGGGGAAAGTTTAGAGCTCTCACCTATTCCAGTTTATTGTCGTCTGTTGGCCACAGCGGTCATCACAGTGCCCTCTTCATATCCAACTTTTAATAAGACTTCAGACTGCCTAAATAATTTTTATTTTCCACTACTGCTCTAAGTTAAAAAAAATTCACATAAAATATTTTTGATGTTTAAAAAGTACCAGAACAATTCTTATTTTTTTTTAGGCAATATATTTCTAGGTTTGGATTTTTTTGCGGGGGTGGGAGGTAAAAATCCTTTCTGTATCTACACACAAGTTATTGGCAGAAAGGCATCGATGTGCCTTATGAGCACTTCAACTAGTTCTTAAAATATGTCTTTCTTATACTGCCTTCTCTGTGATTTTTTTTCCCATGAAGAATGCATTGTTTTCTGCCTTGGAAGGCCATGGAAGTATGAAATGAGATGAAAGAAGCACACACAGTATGCATCCGTGTAACCTTGGAAATTATTGAATGTACTTCTCCTTGAGTTTCCTTCCCTTTGAATTTCAAGCTGTTATTTTCCATAGACTACTAACTAAAGATCTCTTTAAAGTGACCTGGCCATTTCCAAATCAGTCAAAACCTATTTTTTAAAGATGTCAGGAATGTTTTGTCATAACATTTTAAAATACATTTTAACAGAACCAGCTCTCATAGTCATATGGATCAGTTTTATAAATTGCATTTCGAGAGCCTCAATTTTAAGCCAAATAGAAAATACAAATAGTAAATATAAATGAACCTTCTACAGTCTAAATGTTTGTGTCTCTCCAAAATTCTTATGTTGAAATCCTACCCCACCTAGGAGGTGGGGCTTTGGGGAGTGAATCAAATTAGTGTCTTTATAAAGGAGACCACAGAGAGATCTCTTGCCCCTTTTACCATGTGAGGGACACAGTGAGAAGGTACCATCTATGAACCTGAAGGAGGTCCCTCACCAGACACTGAATCTGCCGGCACCTTGATCTTGGACTTCCGCCTCTAGAACTATGAGAAATAAATTTTTGTTGCTTGTAAGCCACCCTAGTCCGTGGTAGTTTGTTATAGCAGCTCAAATGGGCCAAGATAGAACCCATAGAAAATCCAAGTACCACTTTACATACCTGTTTCAATTCATTTCCCCATCACCGTCATATACACAGACAGATTAAGTTCTGAGTAAATTTCTATGCTCTTGCATTTTCCTATCTAATCTTTGGACATGATATGATAAGCAGAAAGGATTATCCAAAGACAGATAACCAGAGGAAAAACAGGCAAAGCAATAAGACTGCTTAATCATGAAGATTAGTTCAATGATTTAGAGTTAACTATATATTTCTTTTTGTTTTTGTAGATTAAATATTTCTATCTGATAGAAAAGTTAACCAATAATGCACTCTAAAGTATACATCTAATGAAAATACATTTCAATTAGCAAGCTTTATTGTTATTATTCACATTGATTTAATGTAACTTCTTAAAGAGTTTGAAAAAACAATCACTTAATAATTTAAACTTTTTTGAAAATGATGCACAAAATGGTCTTCCTAGCACAAAAATGGAGTTTCGAACTGGTCTTGGTTCATATAGATGGTTTTGAGTTAAAAACGACAAGTTGGTGTATTTGCTATTTGGTTTTCATTCCCTTTACTATAATGCTTAGGCATTTTTACTGTTGAGAATTTCAAGACAGCTTATGTATTTCCTAAGAAAATTAACTTGGCAAATGAATCACTAAGTCAGTTTGTACACTGCAAATTGATAGAAAAGTAACAGCTTCTGTCTATTTACCACGTATTTTCTCTTTATTTCTCAATAAATGAAAAAGTAGGCAGGTTCGTTCAATAAAAAATTAAAACACATTCTCGAGTGAATCCACAGGAAAATCTAAATTAGAGGAAACACAAAATTAGCTTCTTTAATTCTTAATACGGTAACCATATGTTCTGGATATAATAGGACAGCCATGATTTCAAATAGTTGGTCCATTGATATATACCAATTTTTGGCTCAAAATATATATGATTACTCCACCCATATGATTGTATGGCTTGACTTTGGCTGGCTTACTTTCAATGAGTGCAGAAATATTCATATCCGGAGGTTAGTTGGAGGGTAATATATGCCAACTAGATATAAGGCAGTTCTTGGATAATCTTGCAACTTTCTACACTATAACTCCACCATCCTCTTATATTGACAGTTTTTGATTATAGAAATGAATTGAAATTTTTTCTGAGGGCAATTCATCTTGGTCCTGCATGCTAAAAACCAGAAAGGTGATGTGGTACAGTTACATGCCACCCCATGGTAAAGGAGTTAGTTTAATTCAAAAATGTTCAAAGCAAATTTTTAATAGAGCAAATAAAATTGTACATTCAAATGTCATGTACTTTGACAACTTTTCTCTCCACTGCACTAAGATACTGGACTTTGAAGCCAGAGAGACATGGCTCCATCATTTGCTAGCTGTAGGGTCTTTGTGAAACATACGTAACCTTCGGGACTTCGTTTCCTTAATGGAAAAGTGGGGTGAAGAGTTTACAGAATAGCTGGCAACTTTAAAATGAGCTAAAGAAATGTGGGGAGGCCTGAAACATATGAAATTCTATATTGCATATAATAGACAACCAAAAAATGTTTCACTTGCCCCATCTCCAAAACACATTAGTGATATGTTTTATAATTGTAATTCTGACCTTGTATTTTACATAAACCCTTAACTTTGAGATACTGTTACAATTTGGATACCAATCTTCTCAATAAAGCTGACTGCTAGTCTTCTGTGTGATTTCAACAGCAACGGAAAGTCCTCCTGACTTTAAAAACACTTCCGTTTGCTCTGCTCACGCCTAAATCCTCTTTTACAAGAAACAAAGGCATTTATTCCAGAATTGTAGATAAATCCAAAAATATAAATCCCCTGGAGAGAGATAACACCATGACTTAAATTCATACCAGGTTTTGGAGGACTGATAACGGATACTTTTCTTTGATTAATAGGGGAGAGCGGAGGTAAAGGCACACGGGAAGTAAAATGCGGGCATGTGGGCCGGAAGAGAGGGAGGAAAATGATCTTGCAGTAAGAGGCAAAGTCAAAGACAAATTTCAACAACCACACAATTTTTCCTCAGATAAGACCCTGCAAAAAAAGATACAATTTACATCACAATGGCTTTTTAAAAAAACATTTTGTCTGATTTTGGTAGAGAATCGAGTTGAAATTCCAGACTTATTTTTATAGTGGTAACATTTTCTGTTATTACTGACCATAGCATCTGCACGATTGGAGATGGTATAATTGGAAGTACGTCAGTGTCCACAGTGGGATAGGCTCTGCCCACAGGCGTTGCTAGGGGCAGAGCCGTGTGTATCTTAACATTCATAACCCAGTGCTATGAATTGGTTTTCCCAGGTCTGTTTTCCCTATGTTTAAGGAATAAATAAATGAACTATTGAGTGGGATTTACAGAGAAGCCACAGAAAGTCTTAGGCATCAAGGTTTTCAAACTAATCAGTGTTTCTAACCCCTTATCCTCTGGAATGGCTGGGGGTTCCTCCCAATGCTCTGAAATCATTCTGGACCCATCAGGCAGTCTAGCAAAGAAAGGAACAAAGGAAGGAAGAGCTTTTGGTTTTTGTTTCGTGTTTTTTTTTCAGCCCAACATCAGTGATTCTTTGTGGCGTGCTTTAGCCCAAGACACATAACCCGCTGCTTTAGTCAGGAGTGTAGCCTGGTGGGAAAATCGGTGATTTAAGCAAATGCTGCAAGCACCAAGCTGCCAGACTTGAATATTTACCATCCTTGATTGCAAACTTACAAAGAACAAAGACCACGACCACGTGTATATTCTGAACCAGCATTCTGTGGATATGCAGGGAATATTAAACAATAACATTTTATTGTAAAAGGCCTTTAAATGTCCTCTCTGACAGGCGAAGCTCCTTAAACTGTAATGCATATTTTGTTTTTATTGTTAAGCCAGAGACTTCCTGGCAGTAACATATTCTTCCTCTACCTCCTCCCCTGAAGTTAATAAAACCTTAGTCATCCTTCAGTACAAGGCTAAATGCAATTTCTTCCTAGAAGCTTTTTCTGGTTATTCCAGTCCACACTCAGAACTTCTTTTCTAATTAAAGACAGTATGATGATTTAGTACTCTTCACTCTCATTTTTTCTTCTGGTTTTAGTCTTGATTTTAGCTCCATTTCCTCAGCTATATGGTCACTTCACCATGGTAAGGACCATACCTTATCATTCTAATAACTATCCCATTCCCATTCATTGTTAGCCCATGGTACATGATATTTTTAAAAAATTAGTTTGATTAATTGATTGAAAATCAGTTAGATATTTAAAATCCATGTCAGCATTTGTTATAGATGGAGTTCTGTGTCCCCCAAAAATTCATATTGAAGCCTTAACCCCCAATGTGACTGCATTTGGAGATAGGACCTATGAGGAGGTGATAATACTTAAACGAGGTCAAAAGAGTGAGACCCCGGTCTGATAGGACTGATATCTTTATAAGAGGAAAAACCACCAGAGCGCTGAGGCCGTAGCAAGAAGGTGGCCATCTGCAAGTCAGAAAGGGAGCCCTCATCAGAAACTGACCCTGTTGAACCTTAGTCTGGGACTTTACATCTCCAGAAAATAAACTTCTGTTGTTTAAGCCACCCAGTCTATGACATTTTGTTATGGTACCCAAACTGACCAATGCACCATTAAAATTTTTAAAAAGAAAAAAAAAAAAAAAACAAGCTGTTTCAAGGAAGCAATATGCAAATCCAATGTTTTCAATTTAGAGAAAGAACTATGCTCAAAGCCATAAGAAATCAATTTTTGGTTTAAGTGCACAAAGAAAGAAAATATTTGCACAATTCTAGTAGAGAAATTCTCCTTGCACTTTTAGTAATGTAGTGGCAATTTTAGAAAAAGATCATTAAAAAAAAAACTAAAGAAATTCCTTATAAATTTATGAAGAAAAACAGAGTCAAAATAAATTATTTTAAAAACAAAACTATTAATTGTAAAGTAATAAAGTCACTACACAATAGTTATTTAGCTATAAACTACTTTTCAGTGTTCCCAATACAAAGAAATCACAAATGTCTGGGATGACAGGTAGGCTAATTACCCTGATCTGATCACTATACATTGTATCAAAGCATCACTATGCACCTTAAGAATATGTACAATTACTATTTATCAATTAAAAATAAAATTTTAAAAATTAAAAACAAGTAACTTTATGATAAAGCTCCCATAAATACCTCTCAAATGTTGACATTAATTAACAACAACAAAAAAAATCTAAGATTGCATTGGACTCCCAAGCCTAACAGTCTTTGGTCACCAGTAGGGGGCAGCAAGGCACACCAGATCCCTCAGTGTCTGAAATTTCAGGGAGGCTTGCCAGGTTAGGTAGGAGGTGTCTAGGAGAGCAAGGAGGCTTGGCAGCACTGGATATGGAGAAAAAGAAATGCATACGTCAGGGCAAGGCACTAATAGGAGGAGATGGTGAGAGTATCAGGTCAAAATAGCATGCGTACCAATAGAAAGCTGAAGGTGGAACCGAGAACGTCTATGTGTCTAGAAATCAACATGTGTCAACAATCCCTAATTCTCCTACTAAATTTGCTAAAAATCATCCAGAATATTTAGAATTATTCTGCCCTTATTTCTTGCAGTTAAAACCGAATGCTTTTTCTTTCTCCTCTATTCAGTTCCTGGAAGTCTGCATGGAAAGTAGCTCCATAGTGTTTTGAATCATTTGGTGGTCCATGATGAAGAGTAATTTGACTGTTTTCCCCTCAGGAAAAGAAAAGAGGAACTTTCAGTATTGCACAACTGCAGAAAAAAATAGTTTGGTCCAAGAGTAGACTAGCCTTTACCTATCAGAACGTGCTCAGAGAGCTTGGCCCTGAAAGTAAAGAAGCTAGATCTAAAAGATCTCAGCAATAAGTAAACTTAGAATTGTTTCATTCCTCATTAGATCCACAATATCAATATGCCTTCATAGTTACTATGCATTTGATAAGTGTAGGAAAAGTCAGTAAGTATTTTGCTGGTTAGTCAAAAATTTATGGGCTTATAAATTGATTTCCTCACTTCAGCCACAAAATAAGAGCTTACAGCTTTCTAAATTTATAGACGAACTTTATGTTTCTGTGCAGAATATTTCAGTGCTGAAAAGATTTTAGGGAGACAGAAGGAAAAGGAGCTCAGACCTTATTTTGTGCAGGATGTATATACAGCTCTGACTTGTAACCAAGTATGAAACAGAACAGTCCTTACTCTTTTTCCAGTGAGCAAAGTCCAAATGTTGATCACGTTAAAAGAATCAACTTCCACTTAAAACCATGATATTTAAAAAAAAAGAAAGAAAGAAAGAAAGAAAGAGGAGGAGGAGGGTTGAAGGGCGGAGAAAAAGGAGAAGTAGAAGAAAAAGCAAGTCAACAAACAAATACCATTCCTGACCATATTGCCATAACTGATAGCACCAGCACTGATGCAACATTTTCAGAAATAAAAGCTAATACATGTTGGAATGGTTAGTTTTATGTTTCAACTTGACTAGGCTAAGGGATGCCCAGATTGTCGATAAAACATTATTTCTGGGTATATCTGTGAGAGTGTTTCTATAAGAGATTAGCATTTGAATCTGTAGACTGAGTAAAGAAGATCAGATCGCCCTCAACGACGCAGGTGGGCATCCTCCAGTCCAATCTGTTGAGGGCCTGTATAGAACAAAAAGGCAAAGGAAAGGCAAATTTTCTCTCTCTGCTTAAGCCGAAACACACATCTTCTCCTGCCTTCAGACGTAATGCTCCTGGTTTTCGGGCCTTCAGACCCAAACCTAGACTTACACATTGGCCGCCCTGGTTCTCAGGCCTCTGGTTTTGGTCGGGAACTATACCACTGGCTTTCCTAGCCTGCGGCTTGCACACAAGCAGATCATGGGACTTAACCTCCCTGGTCGCATGAGCTAATCCCTCATAACAAATCACTTTCTATGTATCTATGTATATTCTATTATTTTTCTCTGGGGATCCCTAACTCATATATTCTGCCTTTTCTGGTTTCTAACCATCTTAGTCTTAGAAACATGAGCAAATTCTTCTGCTGGGATTAAGGAAAAAGATTTCCCTTCAAGACTTGATTTTATCCCGCAGTGAATTTTTATGACCAAGTTATTAACCCCTGAAAAATGGGATTTATAATGGAAACACTGATAGATTCTTAATGGTAGCTGTGCTGGCAGGCACCCATATATTAGCCTTAATAGTGTCAAATTGTGAAACTAAAGTGATTGAAAACCTGCTAACTTACACTTAAGGAATCTCTGCTTCAGTAGTTTTTGCTATCTCCCTCATTTGAATGATTTTTTAGGCTGTTCTAAAGACTAGTGTCCTGTATTTATGAAAATGAGAGTTACAATACTGTAGGAGTTTGTGGACATCATAAACTTAGAATGGCATATTTATTTCTGAATGGCTCAAGACTCTGTGGTCCTTTTCTATTTAGGAAATTTGCCTGCATAAAAATCTTGAGTTCTCTAGCCATAAATTCTATAGCCTGAGGCCTTTTTCCTTTTTCTTCCATTTTTATACATTTCATTCATTTTTCTAGTGGCTCATTGAACAGTTGAAGAGGATAACAATGTAATTTCATGAACAGTGACCAAAAAAAAAATTATCCTTGACTTGGGTAGATAAGCGGACTCTTCATACTGTAGAATTACAGTTGGATGGCAGACTTTCAATGGCTTGCTCTTCTTACATAACCTATTCCCTGCAACTGTCTTCTCTTATGGCCACTTTTATGTGACCTGACAGCCCATGTACAGATGTAGCAGTAAATACATGCGCCAGTGCTTAAAAAAATTTTCCCTATCATCATGTTTATCAGGATAAATGTGTTGCCAGATATATTTTTCCTGAGTTGATATTAACAGAGCATGGCAAATGTCATCTCTCCTTCCTCAAGGGGTTCTTCTGAAGCTCTCATTTGGCATTTAAAAACATTGAACATGGTTGAATGGATCCAGATGCATTCTCTGACAGAACTTATAAGAAACATGGAGAATAGCTTCATCCTATCAAGCATTATATTATTTCAGGGCTATTTTAACATGAAGTAGGAAATTTAAAGAACTTTTGCCCTGAACCAATTGTAACATACAGTACAACGAGAAAAATCAAATGAGTCATTACAGGAAATTTTGAAATCCCATGCTTAAAAGCTTTGGGAACATGGGAAGCCATTTGTCCCTGATTGTTGTGTTTTTCAAGAATGATTAGAGCAAAATCATGTAAACATCATAGATTCAGAAATATAATGCTGGTTCTGATTTCAGATGTATGTGTTTAAAAATCCAATAGTACCAGGATTCAAGAAGTATGTTTATACAGCTCCATTACAAATACTATCCTAAACAGAATTTGCATGGATGAAGTTTTCCCCTACCCTTTATAAGCTACTAGGAACAATGCAAGAATTTCAAGTCACCACCCAGCTTTCAATTTTCCGTCACTGAACAGCTTATCCTTTGCGTGCAAACCTCTAGCTGTGGCTGACGGCTGAAAGCCCATTATATTCCAACTGCCATCTGGCAGCAGAGATTCAATCCATTGCTTCAATCACAGTGGCCTGTCTTCTGTAGCTCTGGGAATTGCACTAAAGTGCATGATTTAAATGTCTTCACTGTCAAATTATTGTTGTTTGGTTCATCAAGATAAATTTTAAAAACACATGGGGAAAAATATGCCCTAAAGAGTATTATTTGCTGTAGGAAAGAAAAGTACTTGAAAATCAACAGTTGCTCAGAGGTCTCAATTAGTTTTATTCATAATGCTAGGGTTTCCTAAATGTGAGGTAACAGAATAATAATTACCAAATAAGCCAAATGCTTAATGTGTAAAAGGCCCAATTCAAACATTTTGGTAGGAAAATGTAGTGTTTTGAATAATTAGAAGTTTATAAACTCCTTCCCTTTTTGCTTTTTGCTCTCCCAAGATCATTTCTTACTCATTTTGTGGTATATTTTTTGGGCAATTGCTCTGCACCAGCCATTGTGCAAGGCATGGGAATAGAAAGATACATAAGACATAGTCCCTGCCTTCTAGGAACCAGGAAAAGTAAGAGAATGGCCTTTGGTTTATGACATGCTGTAAGTCACTTCTTTGTCACAAAAAGAAAACACAGCTATCTGACAGTGGGGGACCAGGAAAAACACGGCAGCCAACTTTGTATAATCACATCCAGTTTCTTTCAAGTATCCCTACACACCACAGCATACACCAGCAGAGGATGCCTACAAATTGTTCTCAACCTTTTATTTACCCAGATCTACCTAAGGGATGTGCCATACCCCATCAGTAATTGCAACTCACTTTTCAAGGGCGGAGCACAGGAGAGGGCAGTGGGACAGTATCAGATTGCCCACAAAACCCTGTGTTTGAAAAAGGCCCAGAGCTGGTTTTGATTGTACCCTTCATCTCCCTTGAGAATCACTGGTCTACCATGCAGAATTGAACCATGCAAGGGGGATGAGTCTCCACATGTGCCCATCTGGAACTAAGAAAGACAATTAAGAAGCTAACTATGAGCCATAAGTGGAAATCAGTTCATTTCATCCTCTCCACTCCAGGGAACCCGTGCTTTCTATTTGTGAAGAGAAGATTCCCTCACTTATCCCCTCACATTACTCTCCTAAATAAGTTTTTTGGCTCCAGTATTTTCCTAGGCTTTCCAGAGAACAATACAGATAATTTTCAGAGTTGGGATTTGGGGATTCTTATTCCACTTCTGGAAGAACTCCAGGAGCATATCTGGCAGAGCCCAGGATCCTAAGTTTACATGAGCCAGATCTCTAGGAGTAGTCAGAGAATGAAACTGACTAAGACATAACTGTAAAATGGAAGGTTGACTACATCCGAGTAAACATGCGGAAGGACTGAAAAAACTATAGAAAAAGGGGCAGAAGCTATCATACATTACTGCATTTACTTACTAAATTCTCATCTCCCTGTTGGGCTGTAGATACAAAAGCAGGGACAGAAAAGAAAGGTAAAGCATAAGTGAATAAAAAGCTTCCACAAAGGATGTTGATCAATAAAAGGGCATCAAAAAGACAACAAATCCTGTCCCCTTCTCCCCTGTGGAGCTAGATGAAGAGGTGACCATTTCAATCCTCTTTAACCTTTCTATAGTTCCCATCATCTACACAATAACAGCCAACCGAGCAGACTATTCAGTGAGGAGGCGTGTTGCAGTCCATGCCCTGAACCCACCTGCCTGCTCTGGTCACTGCTGTGCCCCACATCCATCTCCATCCGGCAAAGCCCATCTGCTTGCAATTCTCTGTAACCCCCTCACCTCCCACGCCCCATACTGTCTTTTGCTGTCATGCTTTTGCTTTTGCTATTCCATCTGAAGGGAGCACCCACTTCACCTTCCTCAGTCTGTCTAGTTCTTACCCACCCATCAATACTATGAGTTCTCTCCTCTAGGCAACGATCCCTGTTTTCCCAGTTTGGTCTAAAGCCTCCTTCCTTATTTCCCACAGCACCTCAGATATACCTGTGTTTTACTTCTTACCATGTTTATGTTTAAATGATCTGTTTGTGCATTTGTTTCTTCCTCCATACTTTAAGCTCTTCAAGGCTCATGAACTGAGTACAATGCCTGGCACATAGTAGACTTCAAATGAATTGGTTTTTTGTTTGTTTGTTTACTAAACTGAAAAATAAGCATTAATGGAAAATTTTTGTTTTAATATCAGGGAAAACTTGTGGATAAGATAATCTTGAACATATTAATGAGATTCAATGGGCTTACATTTCTAGGCATGACAAAAGTACCAAATCAAATATCAAAGCGGGATTCTCAAACTCATACACCCCATACCCATCACACCTGTATCTGTGGTCATACCAGGGGAGGTTGTCTGGACGAAGGATTGAGAGAGGGCTCGGGAGACTGATCACTGCCTTCACCTGCTCCACCAATTGCTACCTGAATAGTGTTGAACAAGTTATTGAGCCACTTTTGCCTCAGCTCTTTATCTGTAAAATGGGGACAATAATTGAGTTATTGTAAGACAATATATGTAAAATGTTTATTAAAGCTTACTACCGTCACTATTGCTGCCTTTGTTCTCCCTTACCACATTGTTTCCTTTGTTATTTTCATCCATTGTAGTAACTACCTATTGAGTGGTAAAGCACATGGTCCTGTAATAGAGGTATTGTTAGCTGACATTTTGTAGATGATGCCACTGAAGCTCAAAGAGATTAAATATGTCACCCACAGTCACACCACTAGCAAGTGATGGAGCCAGGACATAAAGCCAAAGCAGGCCAGTTCCAAGTCCAGTACTTTTTAACAACACCAAGCTGCTTTCTCAACTCCCCAGAAAAAAACAAAATTGTGCAGGTTTTGTAAGTTCTGTAGTCTCCTAGAATGTGACTGTATGATTTCAACCAATCTAGAAAATTCTCTTAACCCAAAACAACACCTCTCTCACTTTCTGAAGCTTATACTCCCTAGAAGCAATAACATATTTAGTTCCACAAACAGAAATGAAATGAAAAAAGAGCAACTATTTCTGAGAAGTAACACATTAGTATTCATGCTAAAGTATTAATGACAAACACAAAGTCCTTTCTTAAAAGCAATTTCATAGAAAGCATCGAAGGAAAGAGGAAAGTATACAAAATATTTTACTGCTAAAGACAAAAAAGTTAAAGGCATTTTTAATATGAAAGTAGTTATTGTTAACCTACTTTTTTTTTTATTTTTGTATTATTTCTGATGATTTGCTGAAACGTACGGAGAACTTTCTAGAATTATGCTCAACATCACATATACCCATTCATTCCAACTTTTGAATGTCTTATCAGGGGATTCACAACTCATGAAGCCCAAACCTAGACATCAGTTCAAGGGTCTCTGGCTTGACACCAGTGAGGCCATCCCAAAGATTTTGCAGCAGATACCAGTAAGAGAAAAGAACAGATCTAGAAATATGAAGGAGGCCAAGTCAAGCTGTTTCCCTAGCTCATAGTCTTACCACCATTGTTACAGAATCTTTTCTCCTAATTTTGAAGAGCCCCAGACTTTTCCACATGACCCTTGGGTTAAGAACTAATGACCTGAAGCATATAATATGCACCTCCCATAACCCTTACTACATATTTCATTATGCTATATAATATGTGGGATAAAATTTACTTTAAACGAGGGCTTTCTTGACTACATGTAACATTCTCTTTTTTTATTTCAGAGTATTACATGGGCACAAATGTTTTTGGTTACATGGATCGCTTTTGTAATGCTTGAGTCAGAATTAAAAGTGTGCCTGTTCATTGTACACATTAGGTAGCTTTTCACCCATCCCCTCCTGCCCCCTCCTCCCGCTTGATTTCTATTCAGTTTTATCTCCCTCGATACACATGGGTGCTCATCAATTACTTCCAATTTAATAGTGAATACATGCAGTGTTAGTTTTTCCATTCTTTAGATACTTCATTTAACATAATGGTCTCCAGTTCCATCCAAATTGTTGCAAAAAGCATTAAGTCATCCTTCCTCGTGGCTGAGTAGTATTCCATAGTATACATATACATACATATACCACATTTTGTTAATCCACTCATGAATTGATAGGCATTTGGGTTGATTCCACATCTTTGCAATTGCGAATTGTGCTGCAATAAACATTTAAGTGCACGTGTCTTTTTTGTAAAATGACTCCTTTTGTTTTGGGTAAATACCCAGTAGTGGGATTGCTCATCAAATGGTAGGTCTACATTTAGTTTTTGAGGAATCCCCATACTGTTTTCCACAGAGGTTGTACTAATTTGCCCTCCCAACAACAGTGTAGAACCATTCCTTTCTCTCTGCATCCATGACAGCATCTATTATTTTTGGACTTCTTAAAAGACATTCTCACTGGGGTAAGGTAATATCTCATTGTGGTTTTAATTTGCATTTCCCTGATGATTAGTAATGATAAGGATTTTTTCATATGTTTATTGGCCATTTTCTGTCATCTTTTGAGAAACTTCTGTTCATGTCTTTTGTCCACTTTTTAATGGGGTGGTTTGATTTTTTTCTTGCTGATTTGCTTGAGTTCTTTGTAGATTCTGGTTATCAGTCCTTTATCAGATGTACAGCTTGCAAGGATTTTCTCCCATTTTGTAGGTTGTCTGTGTTATAAATTATTCCTTGGCTGTGCAGAAGCTTTTTAATTTAATCAAGTCGCATTTATTTATTTTTGTTGTTTCTGTGATTGCCATCGGGTTCTTCTTCATAACTTCTATTCCTAGGCCAATATCAGGAAGAGTTTTTCCAAAATTTTTTTCCAGAATTTGTATGGTTTCATGCTTTACATTTAAGTCTTTTATGCATCATGAATTAATTTTTGTGAGTGGTGAGAGGTATGTATCCTGTTTAATTCTTCTGCATGTGGCTATCCAATTTTCCCAGCACCATTTATTGAATAGGGATTCTTTTCCCTAGCGTATATTGCTGTCTGCTTTGTCAAAGATCAATTGGCTGAATCTGTATGGTTTTATGTCTGGGTTTTCTGTTCTGTTCCATTGGTCTAGGTCTCTATTTTTGTGACAATACCATGCTGTTTTGGTTGTGATTGCCTTGTAGTATAGTTTGAAGTCTGGTAATGTGATGCCTCCCAATTTGTTCCTTTTGCTTAAGATTGCATTGGCTATTTGGGCTATTTTCTGGTTCCAAAGAAAAAGTAGAATTATTTTTTCTAGATCTATGAAATAAGGAAGAGAGTCCCCAAAAGAACAGTGTGAATTGTGTTGGCATGCCCAGTTTAATCTCTGAGACAGTAATTGGTGCTTGTGGGTGAGAATCAACCACACCCTATATAACTGAGTCAGTAAATGTTGTAAAGGGTGTGCAAATTGTCAGTAGGTGACATTTGCTGGAAGGAACAAGTTGTAATGTTGTTTTTGGGTCTTGTGACTGGCTTTAGTCCTTCAAGAGAAGCACTTAAATGCCCCAGGTGATGGGTGGGGCCCTGGAGCTTCCAGGTAAATCCTTATTTTGTGACATAGTGGGGGCAGATGGGGGAGTAAGGCTGGGGGGGCTGGGTTGGGTGAGCCTTCCCTCAGGCTCCACAAAAGCTGGCAAGGTAGCTGTTTCAGCAGGGGCTACAGACCTGTTCCCAGCTTCTGGGTAAAGCCACCAGAGAGGGTCTGAAGTGGCCCCACCCAACCAGAAAGTCTGCTTTAGAGGCATGGCCATGTGAGATTCACAATCTGGCAGTCTGGAATAGGCCTCTCTCCTCTCTGCCCTCCCCTGCTCCACGTTTTCCCTTCAGTATCTGCCAGCAGTCAGGAGATCAAACTAACTGAGCTCACTCATGATTGCACTGCAGATGGGGAGGTTCCCTGTCCAGGATCCTGGGCTGGACTGAGAGCATGGTCTTCTCATTGGGGGAGGGGTGTCCTGCAAATACACTGGAGCTGGGACCCACACTGTGCTCTCTTCTCAGTTCTGCCCACACGGGCTCCCTCGCCTACTGAGATTAGTTGACAAATTTCCCCTCCATGCTCCCAAGCAACACGATCGAGACTTGGGAGTATGAGATCTGGCCTGCAGGCCTGTCCCCAGGTGCCCAAAGATCAATCCCTGACAGTGCCAGGGAGAAGTATACTGGTCCTGAGTTGCCTATGGGGTGCTAAATCAGGTTTGATGTCCCTCCACTTTGGGGTGCTCCCTGCTCTAATGGAGCCACCAGGAAAATAGCATCAGAGAGGGCCAGTGAGCAGGGAGCTCACAGTCCAAGCACCCCCAAGTCTGATGCAGGACCTTAAGAAGAAAGGTTTGAGCCCACTCTCTGTGGAAGCCTGTGTGTTTCCTCAATTGTCTCTCTTGGCAGCTGTGGGTGGGAGAGGGAAGGGGAGCAAAAGAGTCTGGATGGAAGAAAGCTAGCACTCTGTTCATCTCTGTCCCTCTCTCTGGAGTCATCCAGATCCCCTGAAACCCCTGGACCCCTGAGGCTCCTGCGATCTGGGCCAAGCTGGGAAATGTTTGTGTGGGCATGAACATGATGAAAACTGAGGAGCTGGAACCCCCTGGGAAGAACAAAGGTGCATGGTGGGTGGAGGAAAAATATGGCACCTGCCATCCAGGCTCAGGTCTGCAGTGATGTAAGCACCCCAGGAGGGCTGAGAGCCTGGTGTCCTGTCCACAAGAAGCTCCCAGTTCATTAGCAGAAGCAGCCTTTGCACTTGTGGGGGTAGAAAGTCTCTCACAGCTCAGGAACCCTCTGACTGTCAGAGATGCAAGGGAAGGAGAAACAAACCACTCCAGCTACCCTTTACACTGGACTCCAAACCTCTCAGGGGTTGATCTCTTCCAATAGTTTGTTCCTTCTTGTTCTGCTTCACAACTTCTTCCCATGGAGTCTCTTGTAGGTTTTGGCACCCTTCCCTCAGAATTACACCCAATCTGTGCTTGTTTGTTGGTTTGTTTTTTTCTCTGTCATCTAAAACTTTTCTTTCTTACTGAGACACTCTGGCAGCTGATGTCTCTGGTCAGCCATCTTACCAAGCCACCCCTATGTGTAACATTCTGATGAGGCTAAAAAAGCGGGAGTATGGCATTGGATTCGAGGAATTATATGATTAATAATTGTCTTTAAAATGTGAGGAAAACTCCAGGGTTTCTCTGTTAAGTACAATGGAGTCCATTTCTTCTCACCATGAGATGCTTTCTTTTTCTTTCCCACTGCAGCCCCGGACTCAGTCTGCACCTGCTGTAGTACCACCAACCATAGGAGCCCGTGACTCACTCTTTTGCAGTGTCCATGCACTGTGCATCCCAAGAAAGGTCTCCACTTATTCATTCATTTCATTAGACAAACTGAGCTCATATGCCATTAGAAGTGACGGTGAACCTCTTTTCATATAATCTTCCTTAGAGACTTCAAAGCTGAATAGAGTGAGAGAGAAACTTCTTATCCTTTTAACCTCAGATCATGGAGCTTGTCTAGTGAGCACCATTGAGGCTTATGGCAAAGCCACCGATTCCAAATATGAGACATCACTCTTCATAAGGCATTTATACCTATCCTTAACTAGCAATAACTGTACCACAGGCTATCAAATCATGGTAACCACAGGTCGGGTTGTTGAAAAAAGAATGCTAACCTGTGATAATTGGTTGCAGCAGAATTTTGCAATCTAGAAATCATAATAAATGTTCCATTTGTATTATTTGTGACTTTGCTCTGAACCGAAAGACAGATGGGTGGGAATGGCAGAAACAATGCAGCCATTTAGTAAGTGAAAAGGCATAAAAGCATGTGCTAGAATTCTGCATTTTGCTTGTGAAGAACATTTAGCTGAAGCACTTACAATGTCACAGAAGTAATGCCCCGAATATTTTTTTTAAATCACTGTTCAAAAAGCTATAGTAGCCTGTCAATGAAAGAGGTATCAAGCAGATGTTTCCTTTATTTCCAAATACATTTAGAATTCGGAGGGAAAACCACAAAGAGTATTTTTATTATGCACCTGTCATGGTCAACATCTGGCACCAGCTCTTGCCAATCCATCAGTCCCATGATGTGGTATCTCCTCCCAGCTCACAGAAAGACTGTAAATAAACTCACAGTGCAGAGCACTGATTTTCTTTTTCGTTTTTTTTGTTTTTTATTTTATAGCAAGAAGGAAGAATCACAGAAAGCAGAAAAAGTCTATTTGTACCATTTATAAACTATATGGTAACTGTGCCTTTTAAAGAAGAATTACAAATGCAATTAGAAGCAATGGGAGGAGAGAATTTAAATTCTTTTTAAGAGAAAAAGAGTTGTCTGGGATTTGTCAATCTTCCAGCCATTCATTCATTTAACAAATAGTTTTTAGTATTATAACTAGTAGATGTACATAGTAGCCTATGGCTACACAAATAAAAAATGCACAATTCTTGCTGTCATGCAAAACAGTGCATCCATTTAAAGAGCTATTATAAAAGTCTGTAAGTGAGAGGTCAAGAACAGCTGTTGATCTTATTTATAAGACTTTCAGTTATGTAAAATGGGAGGAACATTTTCTGGCTCCATCACAGAAAATAAGAGAAAACTTTGTACTAATTATTCATGGAAAGAGAGGTTGATCAAATTCCATTACAAAGAACGTAGTTATCATCCACATTATTTTGTTATTTTTTGAATTTAGACAAATGGGTCATTAACTAAAGGTTGGAAGTTTGTTTTTGTGA
>RJWJ010032032.1:0-18781 GCA_004363605.1 Indri indri
TCGGCTCCGGGCAGGCTCTCAGGCACCCTCCAGCTCTCGGCCCCAGGCCCTGCCCTCCCTGCCTCTGGAACCTCCTCTCCCAAGGGCAGTACCACCTGTCCCCTGCCACTGCCTCCTGGGGCCACACAGCCCTCGCCCGTGTGGGGGAAGTCACCTGAGGGGACTTCCATGGGGGGAGCCTGGCTCGGTGCTGCTCAGGGCCGTGCAGCTCACTGCTGTCCTCAGCACCTCACCTGCCATCTTTTTTTTTTTTTTTTTGAGGCAGAGTCTCACTGTCTTGCCTGGGGCGAGTGCCATGGCGTCAGCCTAGCTCACAGCAACATCAAACTCCTGGACTCAAGCAATCCTACTGCGTCGGCCTCCCGAGTAGCTGGGACTACAGACATGCGCCACCATGCCCAGCTAATTTTTTCTATATATTTTTAGTTGTCCAATTAATTTCTTTCTAATTTTAGTAGAGACGGGATCTCGCTCTTGCTCAGGCTGGTCTCGAACTCCTGAGCTCCAACAATCCGCCCGCCTCGGCCTCCCAGAGTGCTAGGATTCCAGGCGTGAGCCACCGCGCCCGGCCTCACCTGCCATCTTGAACCCATCGGGGGCCCGACAGCTGGGAAGGCCTGGAATCCTGATAGCTCCCGCTCCCTCTCCCTCGGCCACGCTGACCTCATGCTGCGCATGTCCTCACTGGCCATCACGTCACCCCGGTCCGCCAAGGACGGCCTGCCCGATACCCTCCCCAGGATTTCCTGTGAAGAACGGAGCGGTGCCTCCCGTGAGACAGGCTCGGGGGAGCTTCCTGTCACCAGACAAGGAAAATTCGACGTTTCCCTCTCCATCTCCGCCCTGGCCCTCACTCTTCTGTTCTGGACTCTTCTAACCCTGTTTCCCCGCCTCTGCCCTCCCTGGGTCCAGGCCCCTGCCTGCACAGTGCCCCCTCCCGAGAACGGACACACAGTGGGCGACAGAGTGTATACAGGAGGGGTGTTGACCATGTAGACGAGCGCTGGATGGGGATGAAGGAATTGCCAGACTGTGAGGGGCAGTGGGAGTGGGGACGCCAGGGGGTGATGGACTCACCCCAAAACACACTACTTCAGGCTGTAAAGCAGTACCCTCAATCATCAGCTGTGAGTGCATAACTTCTGGCCCTAACATCTGTTCCCAGCTGTGCCTCAGGCGTCTGTCTGTCCTGTGGCCTGCAGGAGAACCTGGCAGGTTGGAATCTGGGGGATCCAGGACTCCTGGTTGTGCCTGGCAGCAGCTCGAGGACAGGGATCAGCACAGGGTGTGGCACATGGCAGGTACTCGTAGGCAGAGGAGTAGCGTTAGCAGCAGGGAGGCAGTAGATTATCTGGTTAAGAGCACAGCCTGCAGCCAGAGGACTTGGGTTCAAATCCTGCCCCTGCCACTTGCTGGCCGTGGACAGCATGTATCTTGCGAGGCTGATGTGAGGATGGCGGCAGCTACCACACACGTGCTCAGTCCCTGGAGCGGTGCCCAGCACATATTCAGTGAACGCTGGCTATTGCATTACTGTAAGAGGGCTGAGTGAACAGTCACCCTTCTCATTCACCACGAACAACGACAATAGTAATAATAGTAAAAGAAAAGTCACATAGGATTCGTATAAGTGGTCACGTCCACAGTCATATTTGTTCTCATGGGAGGTCTGTGAGGGAAACTGAGGCTTCAAGCAAGGAAGGCACCACTTACTCGCTGTCACAGGGCAAGCGTGGCAGGTCCCAGCAGGTGTGGCATCACCTGTGAGGCCCTCCAGCCTGTGAAGGTGCCTCAGCAGATTCTGTTTCTCATCCATAGCACGGGTTTGACACTCCCACAGGGGTGGTTGGGGGTTGCATGGTCTGGATGATGACTGGCCCGAGCAGGTGCTCGAGGGATGGTTATTGCTGGCCTTGCCCCTTCTCCCCGGGACAGCCCTCGGCTGCCATCTGGGAGTATAGGCGTCCCCCTGGACGGCTGCTGACTTCTCTGGATGACCTTGGGGAAGTCCTTGTCCTGCCCAGGCCTAGAGCTCTGGAGGAGAAATGGTGGGCCCCGCCCTGGGGGCAGCAGCGCTCACCAGCTGCAGCCTCTCTCCTGCTGGGTGAGGAGAACCCCTCTCAACAGACTCCAAACTGTCACTGCCCATCGCTGGGAGCTGCCACTTGAGATACCTTCATCCCTGGGCTAGATCAACCCCATGGTCCCTTGTAGCCCTGGCATGGTAGCAATTCTGACCCCAGGAGAAGCAGCCCCCACACAGGGGTCCTCTAGCTGGAGAGGGAGACTGTGACCCCCTCCTCCACAGCACCCATCGTCCCGGGTGTCCTCGCCCTCGTGGGCCTGTCTCAGCACAGACCCCCGTGCAGGGGGCCCATGAGAAAGGGTAAAAACCTTCTCTTCCTGAGGCTGTTTGGCAAGTGCTTTGACATATTTTTAAATCTGCTGCTACTTCAGCATTGAGGGGAAGAATAAGAAATTAGAAAATAAAAAAATGTCTAAAATGGTTAGAGTAATTTAAGAAATCCCAGAGGGTGCGCAGAGCTTTCTGTCTGATACTGTGGTTTCTTTAGGGGGAGCAGGGGGGAGTACGAGCATTGTCAGCTGGAATCCAAAGGCCACGCTGCCCTTATCTGGGCTGGATTCCCGGGCCGCAGAGCCAGGAATTCCTGCCGTGGCCTGAGACCTGCCCCGTGGCCCACAGCTGCTGGGAGGGACGGACAGGCCGCCTCCGCTGGACCAGAGTGTCTGGATGGATGGACCTGCAGGGACTTGGGGGCTCAGGGGGCCCCTTCCTGGGCCACAGAGTTCAGTGCTGAGCGGGAAGTGATTTTGGCCAAGTTGTCTACCCTCCCAGAGCCTCAGTTTCCTCCTCTGAAACAGGAGTCCTGCTGGGGCTTAAGCAGGACTGAGCCGAGGCCGGGTCAGAAATGGGCTCTTCTTGAAGGCGGTTCCTGCCTGTGGATGATCCTGGTAGCACGTGCCATCGGGAGGGGCGAGGTCTCACACCAGGGCACCGAAACCTCTCCTCGTTATGCTCGGGGCAGGGCCACACGTTCCCCCAGCCTGGCTCTGCGTACGTCCCATGCTGGGTGCCGAGGACTGTGGGATGAGGCATACCCTGGCCTTGCCCTGGAGGAACTCACAGTCTGGTGGGGGAGACAGACGGGAAACAGAGCGACAGCCCAGAGGAAGGCTTCCTGGAGGAGGGGGCCTAGAGGTGGGTGCTGAAGGAGGGGCAGGAGGAATAGAGGCTGGCAGGGTATGGACAGTGGCCTGGGGGTGAGAGGGGGCAGAGAGTATTCATGGAACTGCATCCAATGTGCCAAGGTCGGCGCAAGAGGCCACCAGGAGGGCCCGGGCGGAGGAGCGTGGGCTTCGCCCCATGGGCGGTGGGGAGCCGCAGGAGAGTGAGGGGACATCTGCCTGGTTAGATGAGCAGCAGAGAGAAGACGGGTTGAAAGTGGGGAGCCAGAGGCAGAGAGGCAACTACATCCGACAAGTGGCTGCCCATGGAGCATCCCCGTTGTCCCGGAGGCACTGCCGGCAGAGAAAGGGCCCTCCCGGAGCCCATTCTGCCCGTGCCCCTGGCCTGGCCTCCCCGCACACGTACCTGGGAGCAGCTCCTGGCCCGGGGCTGGGCCGCCCTTCCCGTCACTGGCAGCCAGCTGTGTGGCCGCGTGGAGCTGCTGCAGGGCCAGACACTCGGTCAGGACATCGGCCTCTGTATCAGGGCCCACGTGCAGCTGGGAACAAGCAGAGGGAGACGGGTGTTCGCGTGAGAACGCCTGCCCACCGCGACCCTCACTTCAGGGGACAGGGAGGGAAGCACGGCAACCCCAGGGCAAGACCTTTCTTGTCACCGTGCCTCAGTTTCCTCATTTGTAAGATGGGGTTAATTATGTATATTGTAAAGACCATGTTAGCCCGGGGTCTTTGAGAAGCAGACGCCGAGATGGGATTCAACACATAAGGATTTTACGAGGGGACGTGCCTGCACGAGAGAAAGCAGGGAGACAGCCAGCAAGGCTGGGCGAGCCCCGGACCAAGGAGGGAGGGAAAAGAGGCTGGGTGGAACCTTCCTAGACTGGGATTCGGGCACTCGGGGAGTCCTCAGGGAGCCAAAGCCTGCTGACGGACGTCAGGGGAGTCCTGTGTCCCCTAGGAGGGGCTGCCTCGGTGTCCCTGCTGGGCCTGCCATACCCAGTCACTGCCAGGGCAGCCTGCGGGACGCATGGCCGCAGCACAAACACTGAGGTGGCCGGCAAAGTGCAGCAGCGGGCCCTCCTGGAGGTGGCTGCAGGGGTGCCAGGTACATTCTGTGGCGGCCACCTGCTGAACTGATGCGTGGGAGTGAAATGCAGTAGGTATGCACAGGTATGCACAGGTATGCACAGGTATGCAGCAAGCGCCTCTCCCTCCTCCCTCCCTCATGCCCTGTGCTCCATCTGTCTTCCTTCTGGGTAGAAGGTGCAGTGTGAATAGTTCAGGGGACAAGAGCTGGGCTCAAATCCCATTCTGTCCCTGTGTGATGTTGGACAAATAACTTGACCTCTCTGGGTCTTGCCTACCCGGCCCGTAATTAGCAGCAATGGTCATGACTCACGCAGGCTGCCGTGAGCAGTGATGAGATGATGGACGGGGACACAGTTTGTGAGGTGCCGTGTCCAGGGCTGGCTGAGCTCCACCTGGTCACCCCATAGTGGGCAAGATGGATCAGCACGTGGACTTGAGGTCGCTTGGCTGACAGTGAGCTGGGCTGGGATGCTCCTAGCAACCTGGGCAAATTTTTGGCTAACAACCCTTGGCTATCTCCAAAGACAGTCACCTCAGAATGCCTTCACCTCCCCAGAGCCAGAATGGGGATAGGGGGGCCCTCAGGATATCAGGGAACGAGGGGGCAGGCGCGTGGATGGGCTTGTTCAAATGCTCGCCTTAAACAGACCCAGAAAAGACAAGAGCCTGGTCCCACGTCACACAGCAGTTGAGAGTCAGCCCCGAGGGGTTTTCCACCCTCCCAGGGCAGCAGGGCCGGGACCCAGGCCCGGGGAAGGCAGGCCCAGCCTCGAGATGGGCTCGCGGCTCCCTGACCCAGCAGCTGTTTTCCATGTAAATTAAGTTTCTGGCAAAAGAAGGCCAAGGCATGTTCTTGCAGACCGCAATGTCGATCGGATTAGGAGCAGCAGGAGAGGGGAATTAAGGAAGAAAAGCATTTCTAATTCTCTCTGAAACGCAGCAGGGCTGCCAAGGACTTGTCATAATACAAGGGTCGCTTTACTCAGAAAGATATATCATCTCCGATGGCTTTTAATGGATGCTTATTGTTGGGAAGTTTGCAGATTTGCTGCCCCAAGTCCCTGGGGGCCCAGTGTGAGCCAAACACGGGGCCTGGGAAAACGAGGGCAGGGTTCCGGTCCTCGGGCACTGGTCCGCTTGGGACAGAAGCCTCCCTGGCGTGGAGCTCCAGCCTACTGAAGCCTTGGCCATTCCCTGTACCCACTCAGGCCCTGGAGACAGAAGGGTCTGGGATGGGACCCAGTTCTGTCACTCCCAGGCTGCACGGTTCTGGGCTGGTGTGGTAACTCTCTGAGCCTCAGTTTTCACATCTCTAAAATGGGAATGAAAATAGACATTGCACACCTAGGCTTACAGTGAGGACTAAACGAGACATGGGGCGTGAAGGCCCAGGTGCAGTGCCTGAACCGTGGAGGTAACTGGGTAAAGCTCACCCCCCTTCTCAGTGGGGAACATGGAAGTGGCATTTCCACCAGGGGCTCACCGTGCAGGCTTTGCCCACGTCCTTCCTCTGATCCATAGCGTCCTGCAGGATGGAGACCAACGTCCCAAGCCTGGCTGTCTCCTTCCAGCATCTTTCTCACTGAGGCCTGGCTGCCGCCAGTACCCTACTGCGGCCTCCCCACCCCATGGGCCTAAAGCAGTCTGCATCTCCAGCCTGCAGGCCCCTGGCCTGCTGCACTCATGCCTGTGTCCACAGTTCCCCCAGTGCTTGGAATACAGTGGCTGCTCCAGAAATCTTACTGGCCCCTGGTGTTTCTTTCACCCCCACGCCCTCCCTGGCACGCAAGGGCCCCCACTCCCATGGCTCCCGGTGGCCCTCGGCAGACGTGAGTTGAACCCAGCCAGGTGGGCTCTGCCCTCAGCTGCAGTCCCGTCCCGCTGTTCTCTCCGGCTGACCTGCTTCTTAAAGAGTCTCTGTCCTGGTGAGGGGCACCACCACCCTGCCTCCAGGGTTTGGCACTGGGGCTCCTGGCCAGCCCCTCCTCCTCCTTCCCGCTGCACCCCAAGGCCGTCGCCCGCATCTCTCCTGCTCCCCAACCAACCCCAACCCATTCTCCATGAGGCCCCCAGAGCCAGTCATCTCTGAAGGCCACAGGTCCCTTCTCTGCATAAGACCCCTCGAGGGCACCCACCAAGCTCAGGACAGAGCCCTACCCAGGCCCACTCCTCACTGCGCTGCTCAGCCCCAAGACAGACGAATGCCTGCTGGTCCACACGTGCAGTTTCGGGCTTGCTCAGTGCCGGTCAGTCTGGGCTATACTCTTCTCACCTGAATTCACCTGCCCAACGCTTGTCCTTCTTTAAGACTCATGAAAACATGCACCAACTTCTGTCCTGAGCTTTAAATTTGTACCAGGGACAGTTCTAAACCTGAAACATAAATTTACTCATTTACTCCTCACGACAGCTGCTGAAAGCAAGTCCTTCCTTGCCCCTCTGCCAGTTGAGGGACCTGGCACACAGGTGCTAAGGCCCTTGCCCCGGGCCACAGAGCCAGCAGTGGTGACCGTGGGTCCTGTGCTCACGCCCCAGACCTGCACCCTTGCCCCCGAGTCACGGCTTCCATGGACCCTCCTGCTCCCACCCAGAGGGGCTAAGGCGCCCTTATCTGTGCCCCTGACTATTCTGCACACCTCTGCTGTCACCGTTATCATAGGATATTGGATCATCTCGTTATGTCTGCCTCTCACCGCCAGGCGATTTCGAGTGGGGCTGTGCTTTTTGCGTCTTCCGTGTCCAGCACAGGGCTGGACATCAAACGTCTGCCGCACAAGCCGAGGTGGGTGGGCAGGTGTGTGGGAAGGGGAGCTGGTGGGTGGTCTGCGGTAGTAAATGGCTGGCTGGGGGCGAGGAAGGAAGGGCTGTGGGTCTGCAGTACACTCAGGGACCAGGTGGGAGGTAGATGGACAGACAGACAATGGACAGCGGCATTCTTAGGGTGTGGATGGGTGGACGCGTGCAGGGAATGTGGGCACCGGCCCTGATTCTGGACGGGCGGCTAGGAGGCCGGGTTGTCTGCAGAGAGTGCCAGGCCAGGAGAGCCGTCTTACCTTCTTACGCACCTGCTGCTCTTTGGCTGAATGGGCCTTTACGTGCTTGCGGAGGGAGCTGGGGTCCGTGTAGCGCTTGGAGCAGCCGGGGATCTGACAGGCGTACGGCTTCTGCAACATCAGGGGCACAGGCGGGTGAGTGAGGGGCCCTCAGGGCCAGGGTCCTTCCGCATGACCTGGTGGGAGGCTGACTGGGCGAGGGGCTGGCTGTGGGCCAGGAGGGGTGGGACTTGGCCAGCCCTGCCCCCAGGTGTGGCCTGTTAGCGGTGCCTGGCCTGGGAGTGGAGGAAGGGGCTCGTGCCTCCGTTCTCCCACCCTCCTCTCTGTGAGTCTCGCTTTTTCTGCTGCAAAACGGAGCCAACCTAGTTCTAAGGGTTCTTCCAGCTCAGACCCTGGCTCTGAGGAAAGTCCGCCCTTCGGATTCCACAGCTGCAAAGCAGCAGTGAGCAGACAGGAGGAAAGTGAGAAGGCTCCTCGAAGGGGAGAGGAGAGGGCACGGCACAGGGCAAGGGGGCAGACACAGGCCAGGCTGGGAGGGACTGACCACACCTCGCAGGTGGGTCCAGAGTCCCCAGACTTCTCTCTGGGCCACAAGAAACCCAGGTCCTCCTCCCGACAACCTCAGGGGGCCAGAAGGGAGCTGGATCTCAGAGACACAGGCCTAGGGAGGCTGGGGGCTGTGTCCTTTGTGTGCGGAGTGGACGAGCCCCTTCCTTGTGGGCCCCATTGCTCATCCAGAACATGAGAAGTGGGCCCCAAATCCTTCCCGCTGCCTCCGCCTGCATTCCCGCCCCCGGCTCCAGCCTGCGCATGGGGCCTCCGATCTCCCCGCACGCTCACAGCCAGGGGGCCTTTTCCACAGATGGGCTCTGCTCCTGCCTTCCGAAAACCCCGGTGGCTCCCTGGTGCTCTCAGAACATAGGCCATATCTAGGCATCCAGGGTCCTCTGAGGCTTGGGCCCTGCTGGAGTCTGTACACCTCCCGTCCCACCCCCAGGACTGGCCTCATCCATCCCGCCCGGCCCATGTCACCTCCCTCCAAGCCTCCCTCCTCGATCCTCCACCCCCTCCATGGGCCGAGCTTCCCACCCACGACAGTGCCCACCTAGTGCTGCAGCAGGAGGGACCTGTCTGACTCATGCCAGGTCTCCAAGTGACCCAGGCCAGGGCACTCTTGGCTGTGAGTTCTGATCTCTCCCAAGGGGCTTCCACAAGACCCTGCTGGGGACTTGGCCGCTCCTGGGCCTGGAGGTTCACAAGTTTTCCCCTTTGAGCACATCTCATGGTTCTGATCTCTCAGGACCCTCTGCCCCCTGGGACTGCAGGGGACAGGAGAGCGTTTGAAGGAAATGACTCCTCTCAGAGTAAGTACCAGGGACTGCGGTGTCCCACGTGGAGCTGCCCCCCGCCCCAAACTTCAAGGCAACTCTGCCCCTGCTGGACCGAGGAGACGCCAGCCTGACCCTGGACCCGGGAAGAGGTGCCCATGGCCCGGGGACCCTGTAGAGGGGGAAGCAGAGAGACGACCGTACCTTGGTGCTGCCTCGGAGGGTTGCCAGGTAAAGGATGGAGGAGAGCAAAAAGAGAGAGACAGAGCGGTGAGAAGCTTGCCTCGCTGCGAGGGAGGCCCGGGAGGGAGGCCCGGGAGGGAGAGCTGAAGGCCTGTCTCCGCCCGCCCCCTGCCCGCCCCGCTCCACCATGCCAGTCACTCTCAAACGCACACGGGGCCCTGCCCTGCCCCTGAGCTGGCCCCGAGTCCTGTCCCTTAGGGAGGCTGGCACCTTTCCACTGCTTTTGTCAAAAAGCAAACGCACAGGGCTCGCGTACGCAGGCGCGCTTGCTGGAGACAAGGCAGCAAGGCCGTCTCCGTGTTTGTTTTTCCAGGGCCTGACATGTGTAGAACACTCCTCATGCCCCGCTCCCCCGTAAACCCTCAGGAAACCCCATGGCTGTCCCCAGAGAGCAGCCAAACCCCAGGCCTGGAGTCACTGCACAGGCGCCAAGGCCAGGGCCGCCTTCCTCTCGTTAGTGTCAAGGATGCTCCTCGACAGGCCAAGCAGAGCCCTCCGGACCTTGCTCCCCGAAGAGCTCCTCGCTGAACGCCCGCATGCACAGCCTCTTTGCTAAGCACTGGCCACCCGTGATCTCCTCTGAGTCCCACATGCACCCCATGGGAATCGTCCCCACTTTGTGGATGAAGAAATCGAGGCTGATGTTTTGCTTGAAATCTCAGAGCAAGTGAGAGTGTGTACGTGACACCGCCAGGACGCTTCCTCTCACCTGCAGCCATGAACCGTCCCGCCAAGGGTGCAAAGGGGAGCGATCATCACCCCACCCCATCATGCCAATGGGGAAACTGAGGCCCAGAGCAGGACAGTGGCTTATTGAAGTCCAC
The DNA here is from genome assembly GCA_004363605.1 of Indri indri. Taxonomy (NCBI): domain Eukaryota; kingdom Metazoa; phylum Chordata; class Mammalia; order Primates; family Indriidae; genus Indri; species Indri indri. The sequence goes on from RJWJ010032032.1 coordinate 9,745, forward strand.
ACAGGCAGTCTGTGGCAATCAGGACTCAAACTCACATTGACAGCCTGGCACCTGGCAGGACCTGGTCAGGTCTGAGTCAGCAAGAGGACAGGCAGGGAAAGGCTGCACAGGCCGTGCGCAGAGGGAGGCGTTTACCTCTGAGGAGGCCCAGGGAGGCCGGGTGGCTTTCCTTAGACCTTCGGGACCAGGAGGCAGGGCCAGGGTTAGAACCTGGGTCCTCTCCAGCCTGCTCAGAGAAACCTTCCTGCCGGTGGAGAGAAGCCCATGTTCTGTGATGCCAGAGGGGAGCTGGGGACATGGCTGGGTCCCCTCTTGGGGCCTGATCCAGTGGGCCTGTGAGGGGCGGGTGCTGGGGCGGCAACCTAGCAACACGGAGCGTCTGTGGTGTTTATATGGGGAGCTGGGTACCAGTGGGGTGCTGGGCTCAGTGGCCTCCTGGGGACATCTTGGGGAGATGAAGGCCTGAGATAACCCTGTGGGCTCATTCTAGGCCTGACCCGACCTAGGCCTTGGAGCTCTGTTCACACAGCAAGTAGGGGCCAGAGGCCTGTTGCTTTGGGGCTGGGTCCAGGAAATGCAGTGAGGACGGAGGGAGGAAGGGGGTGAGTCGGAGTAGATGGCCCGAGAGGCCCTGGAGAGTGGGGAGAGGGTGCAGAGAGGCCTGGTGCTGTCGCTGCTGCCTGTGGCCTCTGGGAGACGTAACCAGGGGTGCTGGTGCCCAAACCGTGCCTCTCAGGGCCTGGGCCAGGGTGTCAAGGGCCCCAAGGGCTGGGAAGGTAATCAAGGGGCAGGGGATTTGTTGGAGCCACTCCTCACTTCATTCCCCCAGCACGGCCTGTGACGGCGAAGTCTGGAAGGGAGGGGAGTTGGTTCAGCCTGGGGACAGGGCTCTTCCTTGCCACCCTCATCCCCTCTGCTCAGCTCCCCTCCCCAGGGCGGCTGCCACATCAGCTATCCCAGTAAAGAGCACTGGAGTTGGAGTTAAATAGCCCTGGGTTTGCATCCAGCTCGGCCAGGCACCCACTAAGGACGGGTCAAATAACTCAGTCTCTCTGAGTCTCAGTTCCTCTGTTTACAAGTGGGGATAATGGCTTCCACTTTGGGTTGTCACCAGGATTAAACTGGGGGTGGTGTGTGTGATACTGTGGGGGCCTGGGGATGTGAGGAACATCCAGACTAGGGCCTGGCCTGGTCCCAAGAACATTATTTCCCTGCTATTTTCTGCCCCCTCCCTGCCATCCATCTTTTCTGGGTCTCAGTTGTCTCAGCTATAAGATAAATGGCTTGGATCAGAGGCCTGGAATTATCCTTTCAGCTCTGACCTCTAAGGCTGGGCCCAGTGTCCGGGCACAGTGGCTCACGCCTGTAATCCTAGCACTCTGGGAGGCCGAGGCAGGAGGATCGTTTGAGCTCAGGAGTTCGAGATCAGCCTGAACAAGAGTGAGACCCCGTCTTTACTAAAAATAGAAAACATTAGCTGGGTATGGTGGTGTGCACCTGTAGTCCCAGGTAGTCGGGAGGCTGAGGCAGGAGGATCGCTTCAGCCCAGGAGTTTGAGGTTGCTGTGAGCTAGGCTGACGCCACTGCACTCTAGCCAGGGCAACAGAGTGAGACTTTCTCTCAAAAAAAAAAAAAAGCTCTGACCTCTGTTCTTTTGTGGCCTCCAACTTACCCTGCACGGGTCAGTTGCCCTCTTGGGCCTCTGTTTCCTCCTGTGTGCACTAGACAGGCTGGGCTGATGGCCACTGAGATCTCCTAGCCCCCCACCCACAGAGTTCCCCGAAATCTGCAGGAAGAACAGAGAAGCAGGTCTGGGGCCCAGATGTGGGCTCTGGCTGCAGACCCCAGTCTCCTGCTGTATGCAGGGACTGGGGTCCTCCCGGGGCATGTGCCCCCTCACCCAGGGCCCATGAGACTGGTCAGCTCTGCCACCGTCCAGCTGTGCGATCGTGAGAAGGCACTGACCTCCTGGAGCCCCACTCCCCTCATCTGTCAAATTGGCCAGTGACCCCCTGATGGCAGGATGGGTATGAGATCCCAGGGGTGATGTTTTAGAGGGTGCTGTTAATCGCACGGGGCTGGGGGATGCTTGGGCCAGCATGGGGAAAGTTGCTGGTTATCCACCATCTGGCACAGACAAGGTAAGGGAGGCAGGACGAGATCCAGGCATCTGGAGGCCCAGGTCACTACTGCAGGAGCCTGGAGTCTTATGTGGTTTCCACCTCGACTCCTTGCCTACAGTCTCAAGGGACAAAGAATGGCCCTGGAGAACCTCTGGTCTGTATCCATGGAAGGCATGGAAAGGGCAGGTTGCAGCCTGCTCTGGGCGTGGCCGACGGGCTCTGGGGAGAGGATGCCGGAGGGTTAGCACACTTTTTCCATGCAGATACGCAAGGAGTCTGGAGCCCGGGCCGGTACCCCTGGGCCAAAGCTGTGGTTCTCAACTGGGGGCGAGCTTGCCTCCCCTCCTGGGGACATGTGGCAATGATCAGAGACATTTTTGGTGGTTGCAATTGAGAGAGGCAAAGTCGCCTCCTGTCTACGTAGTGGATAGAGGCCAGGGATACTGCTAAGCATCCTGTAATAAGGCACAGGAACCCCCTCCCTCCCTGCTAAAGAATTATGCTGCCCAAAATGTCAGTGGGGCCAAAGGCAAAGGCAGGGGCTCTGCGTTGGACAAGTGTGCACGCCCTCCAGCCCCGCCCCCAGCCCCGGCCTCTGCACCGTCCCCCACCCCCCGCAGCCTACCGTGTCGAGGTGCGTGCGCTGGTGCTTGGCGCGGTCGCTGGAGTTGCTGAAGGCCTTCTGGCAGCCCGGGTGCTGGCACAGGTACGGCTTCTCGCCCGTGTGGCTCCTCAGGTGGATCTTGAGGTTCTCCAGCCGTGAGAAGGCCTTGCTGCAGCCTTCAAACTGCAGGAGAGGCTGGTGAGGGGCACTTTCGGCCCTGCGGGCACCCCCACCCCCACCTGGAAACTCAGCCCCCAGCTCCCGCCCTGTCCGAGCCTCCAGGAGCTCCGGGTTGGCTCCCCGTGAAGTGCTCAGGGCCAGAACCTATCTGGGAAGCCCTGGTGGGTCCACGGAAAGTGTACTCGTGACTTAGAGGTGGGGCCCTAGGGCTGGAGAACAGCGCCATTTGTGGACCTAAGGACGCCTCCCCAGGGCCGCCTGGAAAGGACAGGTGCTACAGCGCAGCGCCCAGCCAGGACTCTGAGGGCAGGCGCATCTCAGCACAGACAGCCTGAGATGTGGAGCCCAAGGCCTGGGTCTGAATGGGGCTCTGTGCCAGGAGGCTTTGGGCGGGGCCCTTCAGCCCTTTGGGCCTGATATCCTTGTCTTCAAACTTGAGACTGTGGGGCCACCACCCAGCAGGGCTGATGTGAGGACCCAAGGGGTAGGACGCTGAGTGTCACAGGGCTGTGTCCATCTGGAGCACAGCATCGGCGGTAACTGCGGTCAGAATGATAGCCGTGTCTGTAAGCTGCAGGGTCTTTCATTTTTCGTGTGGCTCTGCTATCACATGTGGCCCTCCAGGCTTTCCTGCCTCTCTTTAGGCCCACCCCATACTCCAGATCAACATGAGGAGTCGCTGGGAAATTTCCAGCCTTTGTTCATGAAAGCCGCTCAGCAAGGACTGTCCCTCTCTCACAGCCGTGCATCCAGCCTCCCTCGGCCTTCACCGTCCCCCTCCAGCGCTGCCGGTGGAGCAGCAGACTCTGAGCCTTGGGTGTGACTGGCTGTTCCCTCCTGCTTCTCCCCACCGTCTGACCCTGCTCCAGCCAGGCTGATGCGCCGGCGTGTGCACGCACCGGTGTGAGGAGGGGGCCAATGCTGACTGGTGCCTGCTACATCCAGGAGTGGCGCTGGGTGTTTGACCACACAACAGCTGTGAAGTATGTGACATCAATGTCCCTATCTCAGAGTTGGAGGCATCATACAGTAAAAGTGACCTGTCCAAGGTCACAGGGCTGTGACATGGCAAAGACAGGACTCAGGCCAAGTCCGATGCCAAAGGCCAGGTGGCTCTGCTATGCCCGCTGCCTTCCCAGGGGCAGGTGAGGAGGAAGGGACCAGAAGAAGCAGGCCCCCTTTCCCAAGCCATTGGTTTCCTTCCCCAGGTCCAGGGCTGAACTGCCAACCATGAGACCTCACCCTTCTGAACCAGAGGCCAGCCTGGGCTCCCAGAAGCAGGTGGCTCAGGATGAGGTGCAGGCAGCTGTGTTCCCCGAGGGCCAGACCCCGCTAGCCTGCTTTCCACCCCTGGCCCTGGGTCATCTGCAGGGGGTGGAGGAGCTGGCTGGTTCTCATGTACGTGTCCACGTTTGGAACCCGTGACCTCCCTCTGCCTGAGCTGGGCACCGGGTTCTTTCTTGCTCTCTCCAGATCTCAAGTCACCTTATCCACCAGTGAGTTTATGGGTGGGTGCCTGAGAGGACTGTGGGCAGAGTCCAGACCCTGTGGTCCACCTGGCCGGTTTTCTTGGCGCTAGTCCCAAGCCATCCAGCGCATCTAGGAATTTTTGGTGTGGGGCTGTTCATTTGGACAGACTGGCTCCAGCTGTCTGGGTGGTGCCGGGATGCAGAGCCCAGACACGGGTCCTACCCTCCAGCTCCCATGCGGGAGACACATGCGCGCGTGCGCGCACACACACATACACTGTCATAAAACGCTGCGGTCGAGCTGTCATGGAGGGAAACACAGGGGCTGTGGCAGCGCAGAGGAGGCGCCTAAGCTAGCCTGGGGGCCGCAAGACGTCTCCAGGGGCTGGATGACTGTAGCAAGCTTGGAGAGACGTGTAGGAAGTGTGGAGACACAGGCAGTCAGTTACGACAACAGTGATGCATTCGCTCCATCAAACACTCGTCGCCTGAGCCTCAAACCATGACCAGCAGGTCCAAAGAAGACAGCGGGGCAGCAGGCATGAGGGCCAAGGGAGGAAAGGCTCAGAGGCCCCAAAGCAGGAAAGGCCACAGATTCCCTGCAGAGGCCCCTCTGTGGTTGATATGGGGTACACGCTGGGGGCGGGGGGTGCCGGGTTCTTGTGGAGCCTGCTGGGAGGGCAGAGGCCAGATGGCAGGAGCTCAGATGCCAGGCTAAGCTTGTGCTCCACCTTGGGGTCAGTGGGGACCATGGAAGAGCCTTAAGAAGGGAGCGGACAGGGTCAGATACGCACTCTAGGAAGACCCCTCTGGCTGCTGCTGACAAGTGAGGGCTGGAGAGGAGGCAGGGAGAAGGCCGCTGTGGCAGTTGTAGGTGAAGGTCAGCGAGGCCCGATCCAGGGCAGAGGCGGCAGGAGGAGTGGAGGCCAGGGCAGAACCAGTCCTGGACCAGTCCAGGACCCAGAGACAATGACCAGTCCTGGGCGAGCTCCCTCCCCGCCTCTCCCTTGAAGGCTCGACCGTAACTGTGGGCCATGCTCTGCTGGGGCCGGTCCAAGGCAAGCCGCCCGCAGCTGGGTTTTAGAGGCTGTTCTGCTTCCTAGTTCCAGATGTTGTGCCTTTTCTGTGCATCGAAACCAGAAGGAAATCCTGTTTGGGGAGTAAACAGGCCACAGGCCGCCCCTTGCTCGCCTGCAATGGCCTTGTGCCAAGCTCGCCCCAACGTGTGACGGAGGAGCCTCGGCTGGAGCTCAGCATCCGGCTCGTCCCTTTGTTCCCCCGCCCCCCGGGCCATGCGGGGAGGGGAGGTATCCGCAGCAGAGGCAATAACTCCTGAGCTGCGTGATTTTCCCGACTTCGGCAGAGTCCACTGGACCCTGGAGATCGGTATATCATCCCCTCTGCCAAGGCCTGTGTATTCCCGTCTGGGCCGGCCCTCCTTCTCGGCACACTCGCTCCCACCCGCCTTTGTTCAGACTGGGCTTCTCCTGGGACACCTTGCCTTCCAACTCTCTGACAATCTAATTCATACATTTTTCAAAAGTCCAGAATCCACAGCTCGGTAGTTCATGGTCTCCCGACAGGGACCCAACCACCAATCCCATCGCATGCCCTCGTGTCATCTGCTGCAGTGATCGATGACTGTCTCTGGACCTGGCAGGAATTCCCACGCCCTCAGGCCTTTGCATGAGCTGTTCCCTAGGCCTGGAGTGCCTTTCCTTCACTCAGTCAGCAGACATCAACTCCTACTGCTCAGCACCACGTCCTCCAAGAAGCCTTCCCCATGCCCTGCTCTGCAACACCCCTGAGCTGTGGGCGAGGTGTTCACCGTACAGCCATTGCCTTCTCTCCAGGCCCCCAGGCTGAGAGCTTGAGAGTCCCCAAGGGCAGGGCTGTCATCTCAATCATAGGGCAAAGGGGGTGGGGGTTAGAAACATGATCCAGGGATTGCTGGGGATGGGTGTCCATGCACCCCTGGGAGTACACCTCTTCAGCCCGGTGTTTGCCAAGGTACCCCGATACATGTGCACGTATGGCCCAGCCTCGTCCTTTACCCTGACCCCGCCACCCACCCCGGGACTTCCCAGAGCTGAGCTGTGGGCTGGAGTTTAATAAGCAACTGGCTGGGGTGCTCTGATGGGAGTGGCCCAACCCTCCGGGTGGAACCAGAGGTAGCAGTAGGTGGGGAAGGGACGCTGCCCCAACAGAACTGGTCTGGGATGAGGATGCTGCCGGGACCCCTGGCAGAGCCGTGCCCCCATCAGGACCAGCATCCCAGACATGCCAGGGGCCTTGAGGGGTTTTGGGCTTTGCTTGCAGCTACCTGCCAAGGTTGCTGTGGTCCTCCCTACTGAATAACTTCACAGATAGGGACAGCAGAGAGGAGGATGGGAGTGACCATCAATTAAGCACCTACTGTGTGCTGGCTCTGCTGGGCCTGGTGCTGTCACAAACGTGGCAGCTCATCCTTTCTGGGGCCCTTCAGGCAAGGGTTACTGTCCCCCCGTCAGATGAGGGGCTGAGGCTCAGGGGGCAGCCAGCACAGCAGTTACAGACACGGACTCTGGTGTGGACTGAGCTGGGCTTGTGTCCGGCTGCTCCACTTACTGAGTGATCTTGAGCAAGTCACTTCAACTCTTTGAGCCTCAGTTTCCTCGACTGTAACACTGGATGAGCTCTACCCACTGTGGAAGGGGGCTGTGGGGATTAAATGAAACGACACATAGTAAATTCAAAACCCTAGGAAGGGGCTGACCCAGGGGCGCTTCCAGCTGGGGGAGGCTGCGGAGCCACAGAAGCCTGGCGCTTAGGCAGGGTCTGGACACATGTGGCTGGGAAAGCGTTTCAGGGAGGGGGCAAAGCATGAACAAAGGCGCGGAGACCAGCAGGGGTGGTATATGTTCTGGAAACGGCTAAGGATATGTTTAGCTGGAAGGAAGTGGGGGCAGAGAAAAGAGGGATAGGCGGAGAATGGAATTTGGGGGCTCCCTTCATTTAAACATGTGGGGTGATGATTCATTCTGGAGCAGGCAAGTTGTGGGATTTCTGATCCCAAAAGAGTTCACAGAAACCACTAATTACTAATGTTCTCCCCCAAAGGGGTGGCATGAGTCTATTCACCTGGGAGACTCTGGTGTCACTTCTGCTGGCCAGACTACCCCACCCCTGACCTCCCACCCTCCACCCAGATGCTGGAGCCAGGAACCTGTCCCCTTTTCCCTGGCCCCTTTGTCTAACCAGCCACCAACCCAAGGAAATGCCACTTCTTAAGCATCTTTCCTGTCTGCCCCCAGCCTGCTTATCTGCCCCACTGCCCCCACCCACACCCCAGCGTCCCTCACCTGCGTGACGGTACCAGGTGCCACCCTGCCTCCCTCCCTGCCCTCCCAACTCATTCCCACGTGGTATCCAGATCGAAGACTTAAGCCCACAGGTCTGTCCATGTCCCTCCCTGCTCAAACCCTGCATGGCTCCCCAGTGCCTCGGCATGTGAAAATCCACTCTGCCGTCCCAGCCGGTGTGATCTGCCCCTTGGTGATGGCACGGGGCGTCTGCACCCTCCAATTCCCACGCCCACACCACTGCATTCCGGCATCAGAGCAGTCTGGGTGCAAATCTGGCCTCTACACTTCCCAACCAGATGGACTTGGGCGAATTCACTTCACTTGTCAGAGCCCAGATACCTCACGTATAAAAAGGGGCACACGGTGTGCAGTCTCTGTGAACCACGGGGTACTTAGGCCCTGATGCCACCTGTGTCCAGAGAATCACATGGGCACCTCCTGTTCAGGGTGGATTTGAAACACACTAGCTCAAATAACCACACACACAACAGACTGATCTGGCCGGCAGGAAAGGCTCATGTGCCATGGGGAAGGGAGAAGGTGGTGACCGTGGGGAGGGGTACAAGGAGTGGGAAGGAGGAGCAGCAGGGGCATTTAACAGCCTGGAAAAATCTAAGCACACGTGGTTAGGATTTCCTTAAAACACACAAACATTAAAACATATTCTAAAACGAAATTGGGGTGAGTTCAGAATGATCTAAGTGACCGGGCGACGCCACTCAGACACCACCCGTGGGCCGGGTGCTGTGTGTCTTTCAGTCACCTTGCCCTGCTGGTGAGGCAACTCCCCAGCCCCACTCTGCAGATGAAGAATCTGAAGCTCCGAAAGGTGATGTCCCTGGCTTCGGGTCACACAGGCAGTAAGTGACAGAGCTGGAATCTGACCTTGGGTCAGGCTAACGTGTCCATAATATACACCTAACCACTCTGGCCACCGCCTCAGGAAACCCTACATACAGCACCAGAAACAGGCTCTCACTTAGGAGCTATTGCTGTGATTTCAGACCAGGCCATCGTGGGCTCTGTTCCCGGGGAAAGGCCAGGCCCAGCCCGGACTCAGAGCTGACGCTGGGCAGGGAGGACGCCCTCTGCGGGATGCCCACGTGGGAAGGAACGCTAGGCGGCACGGTGCAGAAGAAAGCGCCTGGCTGAGCCGCAGAGCAGAGTCTTGAAAGGCCCAGTTCCCACATGTGGGGAGTGTTACAAAAGAAGATTAAAATAATGGGAGAAAATACCCCGGGAACCGTGAAGCCCCAGACCATCTGGAGTTTTATAGTAACAGGCAGGGGAAAATCAAAACCTAATTGAAAAAAGTCC
>RJWJ010032033.1:0-18803 GCA_004363605.1 Indri indri
GGGGGAGTTACTGTTCAGTGAGAGCAGAGTTTTTGTTGAGAATGATGAAAATATTTTCAGTTCAGATAATAGAGATGGTTACAAATACTGTGCATGCATTTAATGCCACTGAATTGTGCCCCTACAAATGGTTAAAATGATAAATACATGTATTTTGACACATTAAAAAATCACATGGCAAGATGGTGTGGGGAGGTCGCCCCCCTGAGAACATCCCCTAGGCGGGTCTTGTGTGGAAGATGTTTGTGGAGGCCAGGAAGGAGCGACATCGAGGGGCTGTGGGTGGGGTGGCCCCGGAATGCTGGGGACAAGCATGCAGGGAGAAGCCTCAGCTTTCTGGGCTAGTTTGTTTCTAAAATGGGGCTGAGTGTATCTGCCTCCTAGGGTTGTTGGGAACATTAAATCGGCTGATATATGTACAGTCCTTAAAATAGTACAGTAAACACTCAAGAAATGTTATTTATTTGTGTTTACTTCTGGTGTTTGTGAGAGAAAAGTACGGAAGTGAGGGGGCAGGGAGGGGGAGTGAGGTCTCTCTCGATGGCTCCAGCTTGGGAAGATGCTTAATCACAGGACAGCACGGTTAGCCCCAGAGCCCATGTTACCGTGGCTGGGGGAGAGGCCTGAGCCTCCTGCGGTGTCAGGACCTTGGGCAGAGGTCCCCGTGCCTGACGGTGGTCGTCCCTGTGAATGAAGGAGCGAGACAAAGGCTTTTCTCGGGGTCAGCTCGTTTCACGGATGGCTGAGTCTCACAAGGAGGTTGGGTTCCCAGGGAAAAAATCCCCCGTCCTGCCAGCAAGCTGACGTCACTGCCCTTTTAAGAGGAAACTGGGAACCAGCTGTTGTGGAGATTTGCTGTGAGTCCAGATGTGCAGTGGGGGCCCACGGTAAACAACAGATTCGGTTATACCCCACAAGCAACAGCAGCTGCTGGGGTTCTGGTTGGTCGGGGTTGAGCGTCTGGGCCTTTGGGAAGAGAAACATAATAAAGAGGGTCGGGCTTCTTCCAAGTGTGGGAAACGTGGTGCTCGGGGACGTGCCACCGTGCAGACCGGCGACGGTGGGCTGTGGGGGCTACCCGGCCGTGCCGCTGAGTGTCAGGGACTAGATGGCTTGTGGGATCAGGGCCCAGACCCTCTGTGCGGGAAAACTGCGAAAAAATCACTGCTCCAGCCCCCTTGTCTATAGCTGGGCCCGTGGGGTCTGGAGGGGAGTTTTCTGTGACTGTGGCGTTCTGTGACTCGAGAGAACTGACAGAGGTTGAGGTCTGGCCTGGGCCAAAGTCAGGACTCGCAGGACTGGTCTCTGTGGCTGGGTCTGGGGTGAATGTGTGGCTGGGTCTTTGTCATTTGTGGCTTAGGTTGGATGGCAGCCTTTGGCTGCTCTCCAGGGCGCTGTGTGTGACAGGGTTATCTCTTTCTGTGCAACACTAACTCTAACCACCCCATGAGGATCGCACCTGGGATCTTGGCCTCAGCTGCACCAGCCACGCCCTCCCATCCTGAACAGTGTGAACCCAGACATGTGCTCACTCTGCCCTGGCCCCAGGAGTGCTGTGGCCAGCCGGCTGTGCAAGTCGTGCTGGAACGGACCTTGTCGGGCCCTGGAGGGCAGGGAAATGGATCCCAGGAGCAGGCTAAGGCGGTGGACCTCAACCCTCTGGGACCAGAGCTTGCCCAGGCCAAGTGGGTACCTGCTTTGCCCAGAGAAAGAGCTGCCCCAGCTGGAAATGACTCCAGTTGGTGATGGGGTCCACTGAGGAGCAAACAGTCAAGTGCCAGCCGTCACCTTCCGGGAGAGGTTCTCGTTTCTGTTGTCAGTAGCAGGGAAGAGGGGTGGCCCCTGGGTAGTGTGTGGCCCCTCTGTGACTCTGTCGTGGAAGGAGAGAAGGGAGGCTGCTACACGGGCTGCAACCAGCCCAGTGGTCATTCTGCCTAACCAAACTGGAGACAGGGCCGGAGATTTAAATGTGTGGACTCCCCTTGTAACATGGCCAGGGCTGCATGTTATAAGGAGGTAGGTTTCCATGTAATATGAGGGTTCCTGGTTAGAACCTTCCAAATGCAGACCAGCTACTTTAGGAGGTAATGAGCTCTCTGTCTCTGGGAGAGTTCAAGCAGAGGCGAGAAGATTCCTTGGTGGGGTTCATCCATCTAATCATCTATCCAATATTTTTTATTCACCAAACTTATGCCAGGTGCTGGATTAGTAGATTCAACCGTGAACGAGATAGAAGAAGCCCCTGGCCTCACAGCACTGTGATGGGGAAATACCAGGGATGGGAGCAGGGGCAGGGGACATGACCTTCCCTGGCAGTCAGGGAAGGCTTCCTGGAGGAAGTCACCTTTGAAGCCGAAGCCTGATTGAGGAGGTCTTAGGGTGGAGGACAAAAGTTCCAGAAAGAGGAGGCAGCCTGTATGAAGGGCCAGAAAGAGCGTGGAGCGGAGGAACCCGGAAGTCCAGTGAGGCAGGGTGTAGTGAGTGGGAGCAGAGTGAGGGGGAGGGCAGTAGGAGGGCCTGGGTGCCATGTGAGGGGCTTTGCACCTTACCCCAAAAGCTGCAGGGAACGGATGACGTGTAAGTAAGGCAATGACAGGGTGAGATGTGTGTCAGCCGGCTTCCTCAGAGGCAGACCCTGAGATAGGGATCTGAGGGTAGGTGGTGTCTGGGAGATGATTCCAGAAAATACCAGCAGGGAGTGGGGAAGTGAGACAGGAAAGGGAGGCAGCCAAGAAAGTGTGCGGTCACGAGGTCGCCACGTGGGCAAGTGGAGCTAGCTCTTGCTGGAGCACTCTGGGCAGGCTGGGATATGTCCCCGCGTTACTCCCAGATGGGGCGGGAGCTGGGGTATTCACACACCAACCCTCGTCAGTCGTTGGTCGCAGGTTTTTCTGGACCATGCGGTGCATGCACACTATTCCCCCGCACTCTAGTCCCCCCATGGGGCAGGTGGAGTGGGCCTCGCAGCGGGCCGGGGCGCAGGCTGTAGGCAGAGTGGGAGCCGGGCCTCAGGGGCTACGGGCAGGGTGCTGTGGGGTGGAGGGCGCTAGGGGGCGTGCAGGAGCCTGCAGACCAGTAAGGAGGCCACAGGCAGAGTGATCCAGGCAGGCAGCCCGGCTGGCTGCAGAGGCTGTGGTTAGGAGAAGGGTGGACGTCAGTGTGTGGAATGGCTTGGCGACAGCTGCGGGGGGACTGGAGTGATTGGGGAGCAAGAGGAACCTCGGCCTCTCTAAGCTGCGGCAGCCCCACTTCCCCAGGGCGGGCTTTCCCCACCCCACTCTGCCCCCTCCAGCAGGTCCTCCTCTGTTCAAACACGCCAGGGACAGGGACGCTGGGCTCACTGTCCCAGCTTGTCGATGCTCATCAGAGACGCCGATGAGAGACATGAAGGTGTGCGTACGGGGAGATGAAGGTGCCGAGACAACCGCTTAAAAATCAAAAGCCTGGCTGCTGTCAATGCCCGCCCCAAGTCTTGGAAGAGCCTCCTAGGACCGCGCATGTGTTTGTGTGTGCGCGCGCGCGTGTGCGCGTGTGAGAAAATGAGAGAAGAGCAATTCAGCGGAACCCCTGGCAGGACGTGGCCCACAGAAGGTGCTCAGTACCAATGTGTGGATCCTGTGCGTGGTCCCTCCCTTCGGTGCTTCACGCCCTCGGGAGGGGAAGCAGGCGGGTGCCTGGGACGTGGTGTGGTTCTAAGGACCTGGGCCCAGTGGGATGGGGTGGTGGGGTGGTGGTAAGGGGCGGCGGTGTAGATGCAGGAGGGAGAGGATGGGAAGGTGTCATCGACCAGGGATTTTAGCTGCAGGCAACGGAAGCCCAGTCTGGATGAAGAAAAAGTAGAAAAAGAATTTATTGACCAGGTATCTCGCAGAGTCACCAGGATGGCAGGGCAGGCTAAGCATCCAGGAACAGTGCCCCTAAATCCTGCCAGGAATGAGCCCAGTGGCGGTACTGCTGCAGAGCCTGGGGGCCCCTCCTCACTTCTCTGACCCAGTGAGTCGCGGACACTCCCACCGCCAGCCCTGCGGCCACTGCCGCCAGAACTCGCTCCTCCTGCAACCACAGCTCAGGTTTCCCGGAGTCGGTACTCACATCCCACTGGGGATACCATCTCAGCACACCTCCCAGCACCTGGACTCAGCCTCTGCCCCTCTTCTCGGGAGGGTTTTCTTGGGTCGCTGGACTCTGCTCTGCCTGCCCCTTTGGTGGACGGGGAGTGAGGGGAGATTAGTGTCCCCCCCAGGAGCCGTAACCAATAGCCAGTGGGAGGTGGAGTATCAACACCCCAGTATCCCTTGGCTGGGATAGCTCCGAGGTGCGTGTTCTCCATGGGCTCCTGGCACTCCCAGTGGGTTCGGCTCCTGTGGCCCACAGTGATGACTTCTGCAATAATACACCTTTTATTGGCCACCCTCCCTTCCTGGCTCACATCCCCACGCCCCTACTGGTGCTTGCTGGATCGTCTCCTATGTAAATTACCTGCACTTGCACCCTGGCCTCAGTGCTGGCTTCTGAAGGAGCCCCATCCTTGGGCAGGTGCATCTGCCTGGCAGCCCCAGGCCCAAGTCTTCTCCTAGGTGCAGGGGAGGTTGGGGAAGGAAGAATCGGGCATTCTCAGCTTCTGGGGGGGATGGGCTCTGCTCCCCCCAGCACTCCTAAGGTGGTGTGTCACTCAGGGCCCCATAGAAATACTCAAAGTACGATCACTGGAGGGGGTTATTCACAAAGACCGAAGGGCTGTAGGGAGCGTAAGGGACAGCAGACTCAGGATGAGCAGGGCAGGGCTTTTGCCATCTCTAGTCTGGCAGAGTGAGGGGAGGGGGCAGTGACAGGGGCCGGGCAAGAGGGAGACAAGCAGAGGCCTCCTGGAGGGGTGCAGTGACACCAGGGACACGGAGGGGAGCAGATGCCCCGATCTCTGCACTCGGCCTCTCCAGTCTCCTGCCCACTGACGGTGCTCAGACAGCGGAGCACCCCCTTCCTCCCACCGGGCCAGCTCAGGCGGGGGTGGGGGGGAGCCAGGTGGGGACAAGACCTGGAAAGCAAAGGGCACAGTGCATCTGGCATAGCGGGGAATGTCCCAAACAAGCGTCCCGATGTCCAGGCGGCGTGGAAATGAAAATGTCATGTTGGGTCTTGGGTTAGGGCTGAGGGCTCCATAGTAGCTGCCCGTCAACAACAGTGGTCAGATTCTTTCTGCTCAGTCTTTTCTCTTAAACACCCGCCTTTCCCAGCCCCGTGGGCTTCTCCAAAGCAGCACTCAGAGTGGAGTGCCCAGGACACAGAGACCTGGCTCTCTCTGCCATTGACTTTTTCTGTGACCACATTAAATCCCTCCTCTTTCCCTATATGTAGAACCAGATGACCTTTTAGGGTTAACCAGATGACCTTTCAGGATCCCTTTGGGAGCACTAGAAAGGCTCACAGCCCCCTTCAAAACAGTCCTGAGAAGGGAATAAAACAAAGATTGTCCTTTTGGAGAAACCGAGGCTTGGGAGCAGAGGGACTTGCTGGAGGTCACTGACTGCACGGGCACTTGACCAAGACTCCCACCCTTTGCCAGGGCTGTCCCTGAGCCTGCGCGCCCTGCCTGGTAGACCTGCCTCCCCGGAGGGCACGGCCCACACCCACGTTTGTTCCCAATCAGTGCAGCAGCCAGCAGGTGTCAAGATGTCTCTTGTGCTGTCATTTGAGTATGTGACTGAGAACAGACACATGGAAGAACAGTGATTTCAACCAGGCTTCTAGAACTTGCTAATCCCTCCTGCCCTACCTGGGGATTTGGGGTCAGTGTAATGTCACTGCTTGGCTTTTGGGCCTGGGGTCCTGCACAAACCTCAAGGAGCTTAATTGACAGGGAGTTTCAAAGGGAGTTGGGAGGGCCGTGCCGGCTGCTCTGAGCCCTCTGGCACTGCCCTGACTCTTGTCGTCCACTCTGTGGGCCTGTGTGCTGAGGCAGTCCCAGGCACCTGAAACAAAGACCACTTCACTGCATGTTGGAACCCACGACTCTGGGGTGTACTGCATCCAAGGCCAGGGAGGCCCACAAAGACCACGTTGTTGGAACCAACGCCCCTTTCCTTGAATTGTGAGACACGGGAGAGCTTTTCAGCCCATGCAAACGGGTTTTGTTGAAAGTATAGTTTTCAAAACTGATAGCCTGGGTCAGTTATGGCCCACATACATGTTCTCTTTTACTGAGTTTGCCCACAAAGGTTTATTTTCACAAAGTGAAATATTAACTGCCACTGCTAGAACTCAAAGTGGGGTTTCTGGTTAGTTTAAAAAACGAGAAGACCCGGCAGCACTGGGCTCCCGTTGCTGCACGGAATGTTCGTGTGGACAGAGCTGCAGCCTCCCGTGCAGAAGAGACGGGTGCCTGGCCGTTCCCTCTTGCCTTTCAGCTGGGAGCTGAACGTGCCTCACCGTTTGTCACCAAGTCCGTGCTGCTGTTTCTTGAGTCAGAGAGTCGTGAGGAAAGTAAAATACGTTCGGTCCCCCGTTTCTAACACAGGTGGAAAAACAGTTTCTTTACGTTGCCTGCCTGCCTGTTTTCTGTGGGTTTCTAATGCGGAAGTTTATCTCCAGGGTGTGTGTGGTCCCCGTCCTCTCCTCTGCCACGCCACCACTGTCATGGACACCATCTCATCACGTTTATTGGCCCTCTGTCAACCTGGGGCACAGTGAGACAGGACAGGACAGCCTTTGATTTGTCCGAGGGGCAAAGCACGGCGGGCAGAGAAGACAGAGCAAACAGAGCAAATGGGGCCGCAGGGGCTCCCCAGAAAGGGCTCAAGGGGGGTTCTGAAGAGAGGGGCACTGGGCAGCCTGGTGGGAACGGCCGGGGGCCTCTGCCCAGCTCCTGGCGGAAGCCGTGGCTGTGAGGCAGAGACTGAGGACTCGGGAACATTGGAGGGCTAAGGCAGGCTGGTCAGGGAGACTCAGGGTTGGTTGCTAACTTCAGCCACCGCCGTGAAAAACAGTCTGAGCCTCAGTTTTTCCATCTGTTTAATGGGAATAGGAAGACAGGCCCAGCTCCCATTGGGAGAACCTGTTCAGTCCAAGCATACGGGGCCCCTCAAAGCTCACCGTTCTCACCACACGGCCCCACTCCGGTTTCCTGGAGGCTCTCCCAGAAGCCCTTGTGGGGCGTACTCCAGGCAGGTTCCCCCTGCCAGATGGGGCAAGCAGCTGGCTTGGTAGCGGAAGTCCAGCTGACCGTGGTTCAGGTTGCATTTCACCGTGTATGAACCAGACTTTGGAGTGTGGTCACAGGTACCAAGGAGGTCATCATCCCAGCCATTGTCTGCATCCCAGACCTGCACCCTCAAGGGTCCCCCTGTGGCCAGAAGCACGTCCCCAAAGTCCAGCCTTTTTGTCCAACTGGGGTTGTTATTGTTCCACACGATGCCCGTCCTCTGCTCCTGGCCGCCAAAGAAGACCTTTACATAGGCGTCGGTAGCAGTGATCCCGTCTCCCCACAGATTCCGTGCTTGGATGAACGTCACCTCCAGCCGGGCCAGCCCCCTCTGCCGTGGACAGCAGTCCCGGGTGGTGGCCGCCGAGCTGTGGCACACGCACTGGCACGGGTCGTGGGGGCTCTTCTGCTGCCCTGGGGGGCACAGCCGGCCGCAGTCCCTCCAGCGTGCCCTGTCCGTCAGGTACTTGCTCACGGCCTGCCTCAGCGCCTCCCGCCGCGGGTCCCGGCTCTGCAGGAGCAAATGCAGGGGCTCCAGGGTATAGTCCACCAGGCCGGGGCTGCTGGCCAGCGAGGCCACCCAGGCCGAGAACTGCTCGGGCCCAGCCTGGTTCCCGAACAGCAGGTCGTGCAGGGAGGCGTGGTGGCCGCCGACCACGTCGGAGTGGCGTTCCCGGTAGGCCTGGTGGAAGGAGGCCGTCACCTTGTGCTGCTTCTTCTTCTCCTCGCAGGCTTTGGATTCGGCCGAGGAGCTGGCGCGGCTGCCTATGCTGACCTGGGCCTCCACGTTCAGGCAGTCCTCCACCTCGTTGGCCGTGAGCCCTTCCAGGGCCAGCTCGCAGGTGCGCAGGGCGGTGATGGCCGAGATGCGGCCGCCCAGCTCCACGGCCCGGATGAAGTGGGTGCCGTAGTTGGAGATGAGCCTGAGGTAGCTGGGCTCGGTGGAGGCGTTGAAGTGGGGGGGCAGGTCCCTGAGGGCCCTCTTGAAATCGGGGTGGAGTGGGGGCGTGTGCACCAGGTGGAAACTGCCAGGCGAGAGGAAAACATCAGGTGGGCCCAGTGGAGGGTAGTATTTGCCCCATTCAATAACTTCAAGGTCACACGTAAGTGGGCAAAACTGTTAACACAACTTGAACCCAGAGGCCTGGCTCCAAAGCTTGCTCTGGGGCATGGAGCTGTCAGGGAAGCCTACTCTGTCCTTCCTCAGGGACCTAGATATTGTATAGGTATTTTCTCTTTCCTTTACAAAATAAAGTTTTTTCTTTTCGTTTTATTTTCTTGTTATAAAAGCAATGATATTGCGCTGATGGTATTCATTTAACTTTGGAACCTAGTCACGTGGCCTTCCTCTGTCTGTCCCCCTGCACTGAGCCCTGTGTGCCTGGGCTGCTGACAATTTAGGCCACACAGGCAGGAGGTGCCCTGCCTTGTGGTGGACAAAATGTGGCTTCCAGGTCTGAGAAATCAGAGCAGGTGACTTGGGGTTGGGCCATGCAGGCTGTGCACTTCTTAGGTGTGGACCCGGGTCCCAGACTGCCTGCTCCCCGGCAGCTGGGGTGGTGACTGCCGTAGCTCAGCAGTGTAAGCCCTGACACAAGGCAGATGTGAGTATTGGTTGAATGGATGAATGGGGCCCAGGGAGGAAATGCGAGGTGCCCGAGGTAGCACAGCAATGAGAAGGCAGGACCCAGCCAGGTCTCCCGCCCCTGTTCCCATCCAGGAAGGACCCCACGGAAGGCTGGCAGTGCCCAGGAAAGAGGAGGCTGGGTGCTCACTAGACCTAAATGGCACCATGCTGGGGTGCTCAGGCATGGCCTTGCTTCCCCTCCACCTGGTCTCTCGCTGGACACTTCCAGATTTGAGACCTCATGGATGGGAGGAGGACACGGGGCTGAGTCACCTGAAGTCTGAAAACCAGGACTGCGGTTTCCTCCTGGTAGAAGCAGCCTCCAAGTCCCACCCTGGCGTTCCAGGCCTCCTAGACCACCTGGAGTTTCCCCACACTGTTTTCAAGCCCTCTGCCACCTACCCTCGGCTCTCACCTGTAGAAACGACACTCCACCGAGTCGGTGCTGAAGCTGTACTTGTCCTGGTGGGTCTTCTGCGCCGCGAAGTTGGCTGCCTGGGAGTGTGAGCCGGCCACAGACACGTGCACGCTGCTGCTGGGGTGCAGAGTCACGTCCAGCCCGATCTTCCAGTCGTTGCGGATGCTGCCAGCCGCCTCCCGAGCCACGGCTTCAGTGGAGCTGGCTTTGGCTTTGGCCACGCGGCGCTGGCAGCCAGACCCCTGGGCATGCCAACTGGTGACTGCCAGGGGCAGGCGCTGGAGTGTGCCTGGCTCTAGGGCGTTTTCACAGAGGGTGCAGGTGCCATCGGGCCGCAGGTACCTACGTGTGTCCACCGGGAAGGAGCCAGAGCGGCGGAGGCTGGTCACATCCACACCCTCCCCGGCCAGCCACGAACCGGGCACGAACTTGCGGTTGCGCTTGCACTCCGAGCGTGCGGCCGTGTGGCAGGGCGCGGGGGCTGGCGGGGGCAGCAGCAGGAGGAGGATGCCCAGGAGGAGGACGCGGGCGGCCATGGAGCTGCAGAGACAGGGGGCGTTTGGGCTCTGGGAGGCTGAGGGCAGAGGGACGGAGGGTGGCTGTCCTCTGCCCCACAACTGTGCATCCTCAGGACCCATGGAGGGGAGGGGTTGAGATTTCTCCTAAGTCACTGAATTTCAGAGCTGGAATGTCCCTGCCAGGCCTGGTCCACCCCCTCCCCATTGTACAAATGGACCCAGAGAGGGGAAGTGCCTTTCCCAGGCTCACACAGCATGGAGGAGCCCCTTGCTAGAATTTTACTCTCTAAGGCTGAATGGGGATCTAGATTGATGGTTCCGTCCCCAGGAGACAACTGCAGCTGGTGGGAGGGGGCTCTGGCCACAGAGGGGACAGAGTAGCTGCAGCAGGTTTGGGGAGGGGCCTGGGGGCCTGGGGAAGCCTGGATTCTGAAAAGTGTCATGTTTGGCCCCCGACAGGCCACCCTTCTCCCACCCTGTGTCTTACACTGTCTCTGTCTCTATCTTGATCTCTAAAGCCCTTAACAGACTTGGAAAAGAAACGAGGTTGTGCATCTCCCCTGTTCTCCCCGTTTTCCCTTAGGGAAGAACATCGGCCTGAATTCTGGAATAAAAGCTGCTGATACGGCCACACCCCCAGTTCTGTGTGTATGGGGGGGCGCGATCCCCTTCCCACGCCCCTCTCCTCTCTGACACTCCCTGCAGAGCTCGGTGTCCTGCCGGCAGTGACAGGGACCTTCCTACCCCGTGCCCGCTATTGGGCACCGACTGGCTAGTAGGTTCCTCCTCATGTTGAGGTGGCCCTGGGGCCTCACCTGGGCCTGCTATGATCCGGCATCTCCTCTCTGTCCCCACCTGAACAGGCCTTTCCCCTTGGGCTCCTGCGGGGACAGCAGCTCCTGAGACAAGGGGGTGTGCAGAGTAGGAGCCCCGCCCCCCGGGGACCTCCGGGCCCTACCGGAGGAGCAACTGGAAGGGTGGAGTTCCAGGCAGCAGGGCTGGCCCCAGGGAGGCAAACAGGTGGAGGGATATCTTCAGCCGCCCTCGCTCTTCCCTCCTGGGAGGCCAACCTTGACCCGGGGGACTCTGTGTCTGTCCTACCCTCATCGTGTTCTGTCCCAGAAAGCCTGTTTCCAGCGTCCTTAGACGCTTTAGCTGTCAGCACTTGCAGGGGCCTTAGACGCTGTGCACCAACCTCTTCTGTTTGTACGTGACAAAACTGAGGTCCAGAGTGGCCACAGGCTGCCCGGCGAGTTAGTGACAGTCTGCGCCCCGGGTGTCTTCCTGCCCCTTCTGGCTCTCCCTGTGAGGCGCAGTCCCCTCTCACCCTGGGGCCCCCGCTCCCTCCCTACCTGGAGTCCCTGTGGGGAAGCTGCTGCTCAGACGTCCTCTCCCTACCACCGAAGCTCCTGGAATGGTGGCGTCAGCCCCTCAGGCAGGCCCACCTCACAGATCATCACCCGGCCACTGCTCACGTCATTTCTGCTTCCTGCCCTGCCCCCAGCTGTGGTCACAGGTCCCCTGAACTCTCCCCCTCCCACCCGCACCCACCCTGTCATCACCTCTCATCCGGGGGCCTGCCGACAGCCCACAGGAAGCAAGCAGCGGGCAGGAGGCTCATCTGCCAGGTGGTGCTGCCGGGCGGGGCCGGGGCCAACAGACGGAGGAGTGCAGGGCCCGAGGACCTCGAGGTTCAGCTCCGTGGGGACGGACGGACAGGCCAACAGGGGCAACCCCCTGCTTCCGATACGCAGCACTGCGTGTGTGAGATAGAAGAGGTGGGTCAGAGTAAGAGCTGAGAGGGTGGGCCGGGGCGCCAGGTTGCCTGGGCTTTGGCCAGGTTACGCACAAGCTGT
Organism: Indri indri; assembly: GCA_004363605.1. NCBI lineage: Eukaryota > Metazoa > Chordata > Mammalia > Primates > Indriidae > Indri > Indri indri. Next base: position 11,618 of record RJWJ010032033.1, read on the forward strand.
GTGGCCTGGCAAGGTCCTTTAGCTTCTCTGTGCCTCAGTTTCCTCATCGAAAAATGGGGGTAATAATCATATAGACCTCGGAAGTGGTTGTGGAGAGGAGTGAGTCAACATGTATAAAAGAGTGCTCCAACTGTGCCTGGCCCTCCGCGAGTGTCAATGCCTATGACCAGTCCCTCCTCCCCGAGCAGGCTCCAGTCACGCTGCCCACCTCCCGCCCAGCCCACAGCCAGCCCAGCCCAGGCTACGGACCCCGAACGTGTGCCCCGGACAGGGTTTCCTGCTCCCCACTTTTCGAGGAGAGCCAGTGGCCCCCACGCTGGCCCCCAGCCCTGGCCTGGGGTTGCAGGTGCTGGTGGGAGAGGTCAGGTGGGAACACAGGCTCGGGTCTTCTTCACCCTGTGCCTTGCCTGAGGTCAGGGTGGGGGGAAGTTTCCATGGGGGGAGTGACTCACAGGGCTACTTTCTGGGGGGAAATCACACCGGTTCTGAGGTGGGGTCAGTGGGGTCACTGGGAGGCCTGTTCTCAGGACTTCCAACTGTGTGTTGACAGGAACCACACCCACGTGTGACACCATGTGTCAGGGTCGCATCTCAAGCCTCATCCCTTGGGCTGTGCCCCTCCCGTGTCTCTGCTGTTACGGGAACGGGCTTGGGCTGCCTTCTCGGAAGCTGGCCCCTCTTCTCTCCTCTGTTGTCCCCTGCCTCCCCCAGGCGGAGCAGCCTCCGCACCCCTCTGGCTCCTGCCTGGCTTGGGTGCCGAGGCTGTGAGGAGCTCAGTTTCTGGCCATGCTGGCAAGGCTGGTGTGAGGGACACGGAAGCCCCACGAGAAATCTGTAGGAAAAGGGAGGTGAGGCTCTAATCCCGGCTCCACCAGAAACGTGCTGCTACATGGCTCTCAAAGTAGATACTTAACCCCTTTCCGAGCCTCAGTTTCCTCATTTTTAACATCAAAGGGAGGACCTGGGGATTCTAAAACTCCAGCTAATGATGAAATGTGCATTCAGTGGGTTTTGAGTGGCTTACGAAGTGGCTGATGTCCAAGAGATGCTGGTGGCTGCTGCGGGGGCTGGGGTGGGGGTCCATCAAAGAGCTGTGATGACGTCAAGGTGTAAACTGGTTCTAACTTGTGTACTGAGGACAGTCATCCTGGCCGGTGGAAACTTGGCACTTGAAATGTGCATTAAACATAGTTTGTCCTCAGAGATACGAGTTTCAACAAATGCACAGTTTGTTCAGTTGCCAGACACCATCTATATGGTTTTTTTATTAACAGCTTTATTGAGATGTAATTGACACACCTTATAATTCACCCATTGAAATCCTATGAGTCAATGGTTTTTAGTATGTTCACAAGAGTTGTACACCCATCACCACAATTTTAAAACATCTTCATCACTCCCCAAAGAGAAACCATGTACGTGCTGGCAGTCACTTCTCATTTCCCCACAACACTAACGGACTTTATGTCTCTGTAGGTTTTCCTGCTTTGGACACTTCATATAAATGGGGCCATACGATATGTGGCCTTTCGTGTCTGGCTTCTTTCATTTAACACAATATTTGCAAGGGTTATCATTTTGTAGCAGGTATCAGTATTTTACTGAATAATATTTGATTGTATGGACATCGTTTCCACTTTTTGGCTATTACGAATAAGGCTATTATGAACATTTGTGTACACGTTTTTGTGTGGACATATGTTTCTATTTCTCTTGGGTCCACACCTAGGAGTGAAATTGCTGGGTCCTGGGGTAACTCTAGGTTTAACTTTTTGAGGAATGGCCTGTTTTCCGAAGTGGCTGCACCATTTTACATTCCCACCAGCAGTGTGTGAGGGTTCTGATTTCCCCACGTCATTGCCAAAGCTTTTTATTATCTGTCTTTTTGGTTATAGCCATCCGAGTGGGTATGAAGTGGTAGTTCATTTGGATTTCCCCAATAGCTAATGAAGTTGAGAGTCTTTTCATATGTTTATTGGCCATTTGTGTATCTTCTTAGGAGAAATGTCTATTCAAATCCTTTTCCCCTTTTTGAACTGGGTTATTTGTCTTTATTGTTGAATTGTATCAATAATAGTTCTTTCTATATTTTGGATTCTAGACTCTTATCATATGCAGGGTTTGCAAATATTTTCTCTTATTCCTTGAGTTGTCTTTTTATTTCCTTGATGGTACACTTTAAAGCATAAAAATTTTTACTTTTGATGAAGTTCAATTTATCTGTTTTCTTCTTTTGTAGCTTATACTTTTTTTTTTTGAGACAGAGTCTGGCTCTGTTGCCCGGGCTAGAGTGCTGTGGCGTCAGCCTAGCTCACAGCAACCTCAAACTCCTAGGTTCAAACAATCCTTCTGCCTCAGCCTCCTGAGTAGCTGGGGCTACAGGCATGCACCACCATGCCCGGCTAATTTATTTTTTCCATATATTTTTAGTTGTCCAGCTAATTTATTTCTATTTTTAGTAGAGACAGGGGGGTCTCATTTTTGCTCAGGCTGGTCTTGAACTCCTGACATTGAGCGACCCTCCCGCCTCGGCCTCCCAGAGTGCTAAGATTACAGGTGTGAGCCACCGCACCTGGCCATATTTTTAATGTGGTATCTAAGAAGTCTCTGCCTAACCCAACATTGTGAATATTTACTCCTATGTTTTCTTCTAAGAGTTTTATAATTTTAGCTCTTCCATTTAGGTCTATGAGTTTAGAGTTAATTTTTGTGTATAGAAAGAGTTTCAACTTCATTCTTTTGCATGTGGGTATCCTATATAGTTTTGGTAATTATTTTTAGGTTTCAAAATATCTACTCTTGACAGAAAAGCTCTGTAGATACCTGCTATCTTTGGATGTTTATGTCCCCCCAAAATTCATGTTGAAATTGAATCCTCAGTGCAATAGTATTAAGAAGGAGGGGGCCTTTAGGAGGTGATCAGGTCATGAGGACTCCACCCTCATGAATGGCATCAGTGCCCTTACAAAAGGGCTTCAGGGAGTCTGTTAGTTCCTTTTTGCCCTTCCCTACTTCTATCATGTAAGGATGAAGCAACAGGCACCATCTACGGAGCAGAGAGCAGCCCTCGCCAGACACCAAATCTGATGGTGCCTTGATCTTGGACTTCCCAGCCTCCAGAACTATGAGAAATAAATTCCTATTGTTTATAAATTACCCAGTCTAAGGCATTTTGTTATAGCAGCAGGGATAGACTAAGACAGAATTGGTACCCATGAGTGGGGTGCTGCTGTCATAAATACCTAAAAATGTAGAACCAGTTTTAGAACTGGGTAATGGGTAGAGGCTGAGAGAGTGTGAAAGTAGGTGCTGAAAAAAGCTTGTATTGCTGTGGGTGGTCTATGAAGGGTTTTCTAGCGAGAGTCCAGAAGAGGAGAGCTGTAGAGAGAGCTTCGATCATTTTGGAGGTTAAGTGGCTGTGTGCAGAACATTGGTAGAAATGTTGAGACCAGAAATATGGAGGCAGAAAAATAAAGGCTGTTCTGAGGACTTACATGGAAATGAGAAACACCTTTTTGGAAAGTGGAGGAAAGGTGATCCTTGTTATAAAGTGCCAAGAACTTGGCTGAATTGTGTTTGTGCACTAGTGTTTGTGGAAGAGAGAACTTAAAAGCAATGAAATAACATATTTGGTGGAAAAAATCTCTAAGCAAAGTGTAGAGGATGCAGCATGGCTTTTCTTGACTGCTTATAGTAAAATGTGAAAAAAGAGAAACAAATTAAGGATGGAATTTATAATTAAAAGGGAAGCAGAACTGAAAGAGTTGGAAAACTCTCAGACTGGCCAGGTTGTAAAGAATAAGAAAGTGTTCAGGAGAGAACACCCAGGGCGTGGCCAAGGTAATGTTTGCTAGGGAGATTAGTATGGGGAGAAGAAAGCCAGAAGCCATTGTCTTCATCAAGACAATGGAAAAAGGACCCCCTAGAGCATTTTAGAGATCTTCAAGGCTGCCATTCCCATCACAGGCCCAGAGTACCAGGGCCTGGAGGGCACAGTGATTTCAAGGGAGGGGCCCAGGGTGCCTGTGGGACCTCAGGGTTTGCTGTCCAGGGCTGCTTCAAGTTTCTGTTCCCTGCATTCTGGCACAGTGGGGTTGGGCCTAGAAGAACGGATGGATGAATGGAAAGAATGTGAGCAGAGTGAATGAAGGGACAGGTGAAAACGCCTGCCTGAAGCCGCTTGTTTGATGTGTGCAAAGGTCGGCTGAAAACAGCTGACGTGTATGGATGTCATTAAAGAAGTTAGCAAACGGCCCAGACATTTGTCCTTCAGCTAAGTTCTTTGTTCTAAGAATTATTAGCGGATATCTGCACATCTTGCTCCTTATCTGCAAGGAGTTACGCTTGCTTACGTTTCCATATCCTTGTTTACTCCCTGACTTCTTACACGTATCCTTGGTAATAAGTACAAGAAAGACCTTAGCTGAGGAGGCCATTTTCTCCTTCAGACTCTGGTCTCTCCCCTTCTCTCTAAACACTGTGTGTTTCGAGTAATTATTCCTTCGCTACCGAGCACTGGAGCGAAAAGCTGCCGCTACAGCACAGAGCTCCTTAACCACCCCAGGTGTGGTTCAGTGGGCCTAGGTGCTGTGTGGTCTGCAGTCGCCGCCCCTCTGGAGGGCACAGGCTGTAAACCTTAGGGGCATCCGCACGGTGCTAACTCTCCAGGTGTGCAGCATGCACAAGCTATGGGCGCATGGCAACCTCCACCTAGATTTCAAAGGATGTTCTGGAGAGGCTCGGGGCCTGGGCAGAGAATTACCACAGTGGCAGGACCACTGCAGAGAGCAATGCCCAGTGGAGTCATGGGGTCAGGGCCACCCTGGAGACTCCAGACTGATAGAGCCACCAGCATGTAATTCCAGCCCAGGAGAGATGCAGGGACTGGACTCCAATGCATGAGAGCTGCTGCATGGGCTATGTCCAGCAAAGCCATGGGGATGGGGCTGCCTGGGGCCTTGGGGGCCCAACCCCACTCCAGTGTGTTCAGAAGGCAGGACATAGAGTCGAGGAAGATTATTCTGAAGTCTCAGGACTTAATGTTGTTTGCCCTGTTGGGTTTTGTACATGGTCAGGACCTGTTGCTCCTTTCTTCTTTCCTGTTGCTCCCTTTTGCAATGGGACTGTCTATCCTATGCCGGTCCCCCATTGTATTTTGGAAGCTCGTAAGTGTTTTAATTTCACATGTTCACAGCTTTAGAGCAATTTGCCTCAGGACACCTTGAGTCTTACTTATATCCGACTTAGATGATATTTAGATGAGACTTAGACTGGATTTAGGCTTTAAAGTTGATGCTGGAGTGAGTTAAGACTTTTAGGGTTATTGGGATGGAATGAATATATTTTGTGAGAAGGATATGAATTTTGGGGGGCAGGGGTAGAATGCTATGGTTTAAATATTTGTGTCTCTTCAAAATTCTTGTTGAAACGTTATCCCTAATGCAATAGCATTAAGAGGTGGGGACCTATAGGGGGTGAATGGGATTAGTGCCCCTATAAAAGGGCTGGAGGGAATCCGTTAGCACCTCCCTTGCCCTTCCACCCTTCTGCCACATGAGGACACAGCAACAAGGTGCCATTTACGGAGTAGAGAGTGAGCCTTCACCAGACACCGAATCTGCTGGCGCCTTGATCTTGGACTTCCCAGCCTCCAGAACTGTGAGAAATTAAATTCCTGTTCTTTATAGACCACCCAGTCTCACTTATTTTGTTATAGCAGCAGGAACAGACTAAGACATAGACTGCATAAGGGAGATAGATCCTGACTGCATCACTTATATAACTGTACCTACTACATAATCTACAGCCATGAACCGTAATCAAAGAGGTCCTTTAACAAAACAAGTGTTTAGATGGTAATTTTCGTGCATATGTTAAAGATCCAAAATACTGTCACAGCTGCTGTTTTCTTCATCCTGTGATAATTCTTTGGTCCCTTTTCTTGACAGGGTTGTGAAACTTTGAGGTTCTTCTCCCTCACCCCTCATACGTGTTACCCACAGTTCTGCTGTTCTACCGTTATAAGGTGAGTTGAGTTTTTTCTCTTTTTCCATTCTGTGGAAGAGTTTGTGGAAGATTGGCACTCTTTTTGTAGTTGGGTAGATTTTTAACTACCGAGTCTGTGTCTTCAATAGTTATAGCTCTATTCAGCTTTTCTGTCTTGTTTATTTTCTGTTATCAGTTTTGGCAAGTTACAGTCTAGGAAATCTCACTCTGTCTAAAATTTTGCACTTGTGGGCATGAAGTTGTTTACAATGTTCTTTCTCTCTTTAAAATGTCTTCCTGAATTGGTGGTGATGCCCATTTTTGATCACTTTTTTTCATGACTTTTCTTTTTTTTCTAGATTGTTCTTAATAAAGTATTTTACATAGTATATTAATATTTTCAAAGAACCTGCCCTTGGCTTTATTGATTCTCTCTATTGTACCATTACTTTCAATTTTATTGATTTCATTTTAATCTTTTTATTTCCTTCCTTTTCCCTCTATTCGTTGGGCTTCTTCTGTTGTTCTTTTCCTAACTTCTTTTTTTTCTTTAAAAAACAACTTTATTGAGATATAATTCATATGCCATTCAATTTCTCCATTTAAATTGTACATTTGAATGGCTTTTAGTGTATTCACAGGGCTGTGCCACCATCATCACAATCCAATTTAGAACATTTTCATCACCCCCCAAAAAAACCTCATGCTCCTCAGCCATCATCCTCTAACCTTTTTCTGAGTTGAAACTCTTAGCTGGTTAATTTTAGCCTTTCTTCTTTAAGTAATTATTTAAGCCTCTACGTTTCTCTCCAGCAATCTTTTAAACTGCATCTCTAAAGTTTTGGTATTTTTTTTTCTTATTGCCTAGTTTTAAAATATTTTCTAAATTTCCTTGTGATTTCTTCTTTGGCGAGTTATTTAAAAATGTGTTTTTAAAATTTTGAAGCATGTGGGTTTTTTTTTTTGTGTTTTGTTTTTGTTTTTGTTTTTTTTTTGAGACAGAGTCTCACTCTCTTGCCTGGGGCGAGTGCCATGGCATCAGCCTAGCTCACAGCAACCTCAAACTCCTGGGCTCAAGCAATCCTACTGTCTCAGCCTCCTGAGTAGCTGGGACTACAGGCATGCACCACCATGCCCGGCTAATTTTTTCTATATATATTTTTAGCTGTCCAATTAATTTCTTTCTATTTTTGGTAGAGAC
>RJWJ010032034.1:0-18814 GCA_004363605.1 Indri indri
TATCTCTTTGGGCTCCAGGCTCCTCTTCAAAAGTAGCTCTAACTTTAAATATTTTCTTTCTCTCAAGCATCCCTGTGCTATTGTTCAATACCTTAAAACTATTACTTTATGTATTTTTTTCCATTTTTTAAAGTTGTTTTTGATGGAAAGACATCTACTTAGATATTTTCCTTTTGTTCCTCCCATTACCACAGATAAATGGTTTATGGAACTTCAGCTGCTTTTCTGTATCCTGCTTGGCTAGAGTTTCTTATGGGCCTAGATAGGAGTCTATAGCCCATTTAAAATTTTTACGTATCCCATTTTACTTTTAAAATGTCAGTATTTTGAAAAATTCAGAGCTACAAAAGTTAAGTGCTGGTTTTGGCTTCAGAAAATCAAGATGGTGATAAAATGTCTGAGGGTGCTATTAACCACAAATACAATAAATAACATGATGCCATGCATCACCTGTGCTGTGTTATTGTTTGAATTGTGTGCCCTCTCCCCCATAATATGGGGAAGTCCTAGACTCAAGTACTTGTGAATGTGACCTTATTTTGGTTATAATTAAAATATAAGTTAAGTTCAGGTCATACTAGAATAGGGTAGGTTCTTAATGTACTATGACTTAGAAGAAAAATATAAAAGACACAGAGACAGACAGAGAGAAAGAACACAGTGTGATGACAGAGGCAGAGATTGGAGTTACGTATCTGTGAAAATACCAAAAGCTAAGGGAAAGGCATGGAACAGATGCTCCCTTAGAGCCTTCAAGAGAGCATGACTTTACCAATATCTTAATTTAGAAATTCTAGCCTCTAGAACTATGACAGAATAACTTCTATTGTTTTAAGCAAACAAACAAACAAAAATACAGTTTTGGAAAGAATACATATTAAGATCCTTCCCTCTCACTGAAAATTCATGATTCAGGATATCTGTGGTCTATGTTAAAGTAGGTCAAAAAGAACAATTTTAAAAAGAGCTTGACAAAGTGTCCTATAGTTTCTCTTGACTTCAGACATATAAAAACAATTTCCAAGATTCAATGGTTGAACAATGACTTGGATTTTTTGTTTTTGTTATTGTTACTCCCAGGATTCCCAGGAGTTCACAACTTCCACGTCCTGTATAATGGTACCCTTATTGCAATTATTTGTTTACAAGTTGCCTCTCTGGACTGTAAGATGGCCAATAAATGTTATTTGAGCAGAACTGAGCTTGTATGGCCTGAAGGATTTTAGTGCAGTTTTAGAACTCCCATGTTGCTCTAAAACCATTGTCAAGTACTGACCAGGAAATCAAGCTTACCAAGTCTTCAACAAAAGTGTTCTAGGAATATAGAGGTGTCAATATAATGTTATGCTTTTAACCAAGATATTCCTTTCTCAAGTACTCTATAAAGTACTTGTCATGAACTAATGCAATCGTTAACAAAACACTGCATTTCCTCTGAATAACACTATTTTTGTGGTGCAGATTCTGCAAAAGTTAACCCTAGCTTTTGAAAGTAATGTGTGCAATTTAAGCAATCAGCAGGACAGATACTTCCCCAAAATGGAGAATGGTATTGCTTATTGCAATTCTAATAGCGATTCTGCAGAGCTTCGCTATAGAAAAAGATCATTCCAAGCATTATGAATTTCCCTCTTCTATGTTTAAACCAGGAGCAGAGTTTTATATGACTGTGATTCACAAGAATATATACTTGATGCAGCCTTCCAAGTGTTGGTAAAATTAATTCAGAAGGTAGAGGAATCAGGCAGCTGGATTTTGCCTTTCTTCTTTCTTTTCCTGTCTCTTTTATCCTTCCGTTTCTTTTCTTTATAATATAGAGCCTTAGGGTAATCAAATAACTTTTCATAACCATGTAAAACCATGTAATCTATTTGCCTGCTAGAGGAAGCAGAGAATATTAGGTGTTTATTTTTGTTGTTTTTTTTTTTTCCTGGAGCTTATGGATACTTGAATTGATAAGAATAAAGTACAGTGCGATGTTATGAAATCGAATGCTGAGGCTAACCTCATCTCACTGTCAATTCATGAAGCAATGAATAAAAATAATTGCAGTATAGTGAGTCATCCTAAGTTTAAATTTATCACTGTTCTATTGTTTTATATTTGTGTATCAGTCAAGGTTTGACCAGACATATGGAACCGATAGGAGGGAGCTGTATATAAAAAGATTTATTGCAAGGCAATGATTTACAGAATTGTGGGGACTGTCAAAGCAAGTATGAAACATGCAGGGCAGGCTGGAATGCTCTGGGATGAGCTGAAGTTGCTGTCTCAGGTGGAATTTCTTCTTGCTCAAGGAAACCTCAGCTGTGCTCTCAAGGCCTTTCCATTGATTGAATCAGGCCCACCCAGATTATCTTGGATAATCACCCTTACTTATAGTCAACTAGTTATGGACTTTAATCACATTTACAAAGTAACAGCTAGACTAATATTTGATTGAATAACTGGATGTGGTACTTGGCCCCATTGACACATAAAATTGATCATCACAATTTATGTGACAATATTCTTCATTTTCCATACTAGTTTAGTAATAATAGATAATTACATATTCTCTTAGCAAAATAAAAAGTTGAAAAATTTTTAATTGGTCTCAAAATAATTTTCTGAAATTTTTACCTGTCCATGAAAGCTAACAGTAGAGAAGGCACTGCTGAAACATATTATGCTTCCCTGCATTCCCATTTTGCAAATGAGAAGATACTGAGGACCAGAAAGATGCTTTATTGAAAAACCATGGGTGATATGCATTCCTCAGTTTTATTGAGCTTAATTTTCTCATATGTTGGCTTGCCTTATTGCCTTTTAGGTTAAGTTATACTGTATTATCTTTCTATTGCTGCATAGCAAATTATGACAAAGTTTATTGCCTCAGAGTTTCAGGAGTCAGGACTCAGACCCTCTACTCAGGGCCTCACCTGGCTGAAATTAAGGTGCCTGCAGGGGCTGTGATGTCATCTGGATTGCAGAGTTTTCTTATCTATTCACTTGTTTTTGGTGGAATTTAATTCCTTGTGGTTGTAGGACTGAGGTCTTTGGCTTCTAATGCTGCTCATCATTCCCTGACATCTGGCTTTCTCCACAAGTCAGATTGCTTCTTGAAGGCCAGCAAGAGAGAGAGAGTCTTTGATAGTTTGGATCATTCCGACTTCTTACACCATTGACCTCTAAAGCATCCTTTAGAGAGGCCAAGATGGCAGACTACAAGCAGCCTACGCAATGCCACTCTCATGGAGAGGATCGAAAATGGTGAATAGATACTCACCTTTGGATTGATCATCTGAGCAAGAGCACTGGGAATCTATGGAGAGAGGGAAGTGAAGATAGAAATGGGACTAGCTGCTCAGCAGGACTGGAAGTAATTAGGGAAGGCACCCACGTGTAGGAAAGGGAAACAGGAGAGAATCCCAGACTCCAGGGGCAGGAGGCCTCTCCACTGCAGCAGGCCTCCAGGCTGATACAGAGACCTGACTGAAGGCTGTGAAGCTGCATTGCTACAGAGAGAAGGGATGGCTGGCTTGTGAGCTCTGGGCATTGTGGTTGTTGCCATTGTAACATCCCAAACCTGGAATGCTAAATTTGCCCAGGGGTCAGATCTATGACTGTAGTCTTCCCCCTTGCCCAGGACAGGTAAGGGGGAGCAGGGAATTCCAACACTGACATGTGCCCCGTAGGTAGGTGATGTGTACCCCTACCACTACCACCAGGGACCCTGGGCAGAGCAGGAAACCAAGGGCCTGGCACCTGCTGCTGTGGCTCAGGTGATCCTGCTCAACTGCACTTTCCTCGAGACCCACATGCTGGCAGTCCATAGCACCCACTGTCAACTGCCATGGCAGCTGGACCTCTGCCATAGCCCTGAGTGGGACAAAAGACAGTGCAGCCACAGTCTTTGGATCTGGGTGGTCTGCATACCACAGACCTGCATCAGCTTATACAGGCACCCTGCCCACCACCCACTGCCCTGCCCATGCACCGTGCCCTGCAGCTGTCCTGGCCTGCACTCCTGAGTGCCCCACCCCACAGTCCTGCTCGATCCCAAGTAGGCACTTTGCCCTGTGGGTCTTACTCTGTGTGGTGGTCCCACTCCACCCTACATGTGAGCTCCAACCTGCTGGCCTGCTGCGTGCCAGGGGCCATTCTGCCCCATGCCGTGTGGGCCTGCAGGGCCGCTATTCCCTGAGCACTTGCTATACTGTGTGTCGCACTCTGCACAGACCTGCCCAGCCCGTGTGCCTGGCACCTCAGCTGCCTGGGCATGCATTCATGCATGCTGTGCCCAGTGGATCTCTTCTATCCTTCACATACACCCTGTCCTGCAAGCCAGCTCCATCTTCTGTTCATAGGTGGCACCAGGGGCCAACCTGCCACGGAGGCCCAGTGACAAGCACAAGGAAACAGAGGAGATGCAGCAGAGCAGCAGCATTGAAGGCTCACAATGCATCCACCCTTCTCCAGCCTAGTCAAGCTTCTGGAATAGGACCTAAGCATAGCATCCAAGAACCCGTCCCTGTCTTCACCAGGCAACAGAGGTCTCAGCAGAGGAGAATAAGTGTATCATATCTGCTATCTGTTTTGAACTAAGAGAAGTGGGCCCAGATGAGAAAGCACCAGAATAAAAACTCCAGCAACACAAAAAAACAGGCTGTCTTGAGATTCCCAAAGGATCACCACAGCTCTCTAGTAATAAACTCCAACCAAAAGGAAATTGTTGAAATGACAGATATGGAATCCAAATTATGGATGGCAAATAAGATGAATATAATTGAGGAGGTGGTAGAAAACCAACTCAAACCAAAAAAAAATAATTCAGGATATGAATGGGAAATTCACTAAAGAGATAAATAACATTAGAAAAGAGATAACAGAACATAAAGAAATGAAAGAGTCATTTAGGAAATTTCAAAATACATCGGAAGGCTTTAACAACAGACCTGATCAAGCAAAATAATTTCATAGCTTGAAGACAAGGATTTTGAATTAACCAAGTCAGTAAAAAGTACAGAAAAAAATAAAGAAGAATGAAAAATCACCGAGAGAAATATGAGATTATGCAAAGTGAACTAATATAAGAATTATAGATATATCTGGGGGAGAAGGAAAAAAAGCAACAAGCATGGAAAACCTAGTTGAGAGAATAATAGAGGAAAACTTTCCTGATATTGCTGGATATCTTGTATCCAGATATGAGATGGTCATCAAACACCTGGAAGATTTATAGCAATTAGGACTTCACCAAGACATGCAGCCATCAGCTTGACCAAAGTCAAAGTGAGGGAGAAAATTCTACATGCTATGAGATGAAAGCAACAAGTTACTTCCAAAGGAAAACCCATCAGACTAACAGCAGACTTCTCAGCAGAGACTTTTAAAGCCAGAAGGGACTGAGGTCTCATTTTTAGTCTTCTTAAACAGAATAATTGATAGCCAAGAATTTTGTATCCTGAAAAACTAAGTTTCATAAATGAAAGAGAAATAAAGTCTTTCCCAGACAAACAAACACTAAGGAAATTTGTCACCACTAGACCTGCCCTATAGGAAATGCTTGAAAGTGCTCTATATATGGAAAAGGACAATGGATACCCACTAATGTAAAAACACCCGAAAGTTAAAGTTCATGACCCTTATAAAACAGTAACACAAGGGAGAGTACAAAGCAACTAGGTATCATTCAACATGATGAACAGAACAGTATCTCACATATCAATACTAACATTGAATGTAAATGATTTTACTGCTCCTTTTAAAAGATATAGACTGGATGAATGGATGAAAAACACAGCCCAAGTATCTTCTGTCTCCGAGAAACCCATCTAACTCACAAGAATGTTCATAGACTCAAGGTAAATGGATGGGAAAAATTCCATACCAATGGAAACCAAAAGTGAGCAGAAATAGCTATTCTCATATCAGATAAAATAGACTTTAAAGTAAAAATGGTAAAAAAAAAAAAAGAGAAAGATGGTCATTATATAATGATAAAGGGAACAATTCAACAAGAAGACACGTAACAATCCTAAATATATACACACCTGACACAGAAGCTCCCAGATTCATAAATAAAATACGAATACTTCTAAGCATAGAAATAAACAGCAACACCATAGCTGCTAGAGACTTCAACACTCCACTTACAAATCTGGACAGATTATAGAGGCAGAAGATCAACAAATAAACAATGGATTTACATAGGACTATATAACAAATGCACCTAACAGATATCTACAATATGTTCTACACTCAAACTGCAGAATATACATTCTCATCAGCATATGGGACATTTTCCAAGATAGATCATTTGTTAGTCCACAAAAAATGTCTCAGCAAATTCAGAAAAATTGAAATAATTCCATATATCTTCTCAGTCCACAATGGAATAAAACTAGAAATCAACTCCAAGAGGAACTCTCAAATCTATGCAAAGTCATGGAGGTTAAACAACCAACTGCTGAATGAATGATCCTTGGGTCAATAACAAAATTAAGATGGAAATTGAAAGATTTTTTTGAACTGAATGACAATCAGGACACAAGCATTCAAAATCTATGGGATCCTGCAAAAGCAATGCCAAGAGGGAAATTCATTGACTGAAAAGCTTACATCAAAAAGACAGAAAGATCACAAGGTAATAACCTAATGTCACACCTCAAGGAACTAGAAAAAGAAGAGCAAACCTGACCCACAGCTAGCAGAAGAAAAAAAAACAACAAAGCTCAGAGTAGAACTAAATGAAACGGAAACCAAAAAAACAATGCAAAGGATCAATGGAACCAAAATTTTGTTCTTTGAAAAGATGAACAAAACAATAGACCTCTAGCTAGATTAACCAGAAATAGAAGAGAAAGGATCCAAATAAGCTCAATCAGAAATGAAAAAGGAGACATTACAAATGATATCATGGAAATACAAAGTAGCAATGGTGAATATTACAAAAACTCTATGCACACAAACCAGAAAACATAGAGGAAATGGATAAATTTCTAGAAACATACAACCTCCCAAGCCTGACTCAGGAAAAAATAGAAATCCTGAACAGACCAATACTAAGCAGTGAGATTGAAGCATTCATAAAAAATCTACAAACAACTAAAAGCCCCAGGACAGACAGCTTCACCAATGAATTCGACCAGACCTACAAAGAAGAACTGGTATGTATCCTTCAGAAATTATTTGGAAATGTTGAGAAGGAGGAACTCCTCCCTAACTCATTCTATAAAGCCAGTATCAGCTTGATACCAAAGCCAGCAAAGGATACAGCATAATAAGAAAACTACAGACCAATATCACTTATGGACATAGATGCAAAAATCCTCAATAAAATGTTAGCAAACTGAATTCAATAGCACATTAAAAAGATAATTCACCATGATCAAATGGGTTTCATTGCAAGGGTCCAAGGATGATTTAACATATGCAAATCAGTAAACATGATTCACCACATAAATAGAAGCAAAACTAAAGACCCCACAATCATCTCAATGGATGCAGAAAAGGCCTTTTATAAAATCCAGCACTCTTTCTTGATAAAAACTCTTTATAATCTAGGCATGGAAGTAACATACCTCTAAATTGCAAAAGCCATATATGAGAACCCACAGCCAACAACATCATGTATGGGGGAAAGTTGAAAGCATTCCCACTAAGAACTGAAACAAGACAAGGGTGCCCACTGTCACCACTTCTACTCAACATAATACTGGAAATACTAGCAGAACAATCAAGCAAGCGAAAGAAATAAAGTGCATCCAAATTGAGAAAGAGGAGGTCAAACTATCCCTGTTCACTGGCAATATTATCTTGGATCTAGAAAACAGTACAAATGTTTTCTAGATCTTGGATCTAGAAAACAGTGCAAATGTAAGCATTGTAGAAGGTATTCATGTAACAAAAACAAAAGACTACACCAAAAGACTCCTAGAATTGACAGATAAATTAAGCAAAGTCTCAGATTATAAAATTAATGTACACAAATCAGTAGCACTTCTGTATTCTAATAACAGTCAAGCTGAGAGTCAAATTAAGGACTCAATACCATTTACAATAGCTACAAAGAAAATAAGATAGCTGGGAATATAGTAATACTTAACCAAGGAGGTGAGATATCTCTACAAGGAGAAGTACAAACACTGACGAAAGAAAGCATAGATGACACACACAACTGGAAAAACATTCCATGCTCATGGATTTCACAGGTCTAGAAAAATAATTAATTAATAATTAATAATAATACTTCATTTGGAGTGATAAAAGAGCCTGAATAGACAATACAATCTTAAAGAAAAAGAAGAAATCTGGAAGCGCATCACATTACCTGACTTCAGATTATACTAGAAGGCTATAGTAACCAAAACAGCATGTACTAGTATAAACAGAGACATAGACCAATGGAACAGAACAGAGAACCCAGAAATAAAACCATCTACCTATAACCAATGGATCTTTAACAAAGCAGACAACAACATACACTGGGGAAAGGAAGCCTTATGCAATAAATGGTGCTGGGAAATGGATAGCCACATGCAGAAGAATGAAACAGGACCCCTGTCTTTCACCATATACCAAAATTAATTCAAGATGGATAGAAAGCTTAAATGTAAAGCATGAAACCATAACAATTCTAGAAGTAAATGTGGGAAAAACTCTTCTAGACATCGGACTAGGCAAAGAATTTATGACTAAGTCCCCAAACTCAAATACAGCAATAACAAAAATAAATAAAATGGGACTTAAAGAAATTAAAAATCTCTACAGAGCAAAGAAAATAATCAGCAGAGTAAATAGACAACCTACAGAATGGGAGAAAATATTCCCAAACTATACATCTGACAAAGTGCTAATATCCAGAATCTACAAAGGACTCAAACAAATCAGCAAGAAAAAAAATTAGCAACCCCATTAAAAAGTGGAAAAAAGGCATGAACAGAAGTTTTTCAAAAGAAGATAAACAAATGGCCAAGAAACATATGAAAAAAATTTTCAACATTACCAATCATCAGGGAAATGGAAATTGAAATCATGATGAGCTACCACCTTACCTCATGTCAGAATGGCCATTATTAAAAAGTCAAAAAAATGTAGCTGCTGGCATTGATGCAGAGAGAAAGGAATGCTTATACAATGTTGATGGGACTGCAAATTAGTACAACCTCTATGGAAAGCAGTATGGAGATTCCTCAAAGAAATAAATGTAGACATACCATTCGACCTAGCAATCCCACTACTGGGTATCTACCCAAAGGAAAAGAAGTCATTTTATCAAAAAGACACCTGCACTTGAATGTTTATCATAGCACAATTCATAATTACAGAGATGTGAAATCAACCTAAGTGCCCATCAATTCATGAGTGGATAAAGAAAATGTGATGTGTGTGTGTGTGTGTGTGTGTGTGTGTGTGTGTGTATACACACACCATGGAGTACTATTCCACCATAAAAAGGCATGAAATAATGTCTTTTGCAGCAACTTGGATGGAACTTGAGACCATTATCCTAAATAAAGTATCTCAGGAATAGAAAAACAAACACTACATCTACTCTAATAATTGGGGACTAAATCATGGGCACACACAGGCACAAAGTGATATAAAGGACATTAGAAACGAACAGGGGAGGCTGGTAGGGGACGAGGTATAAAACCTTACCTATCAGGTACAATCAACATTATTCTGGTGATGGGCACACTAAAATCCCAAATGTAAGCATTGTAGAAGGTATTCATGTAACAAAAACATTTATACCCTCTCTATACCTCCTTAATATTTTGAAAAAAAAAGCATCCTTTAAGAACACCCCTTGAGTAGGTCAGGCCCACCAAGTATAATTTTTCTTTTGTTTAGTTAAAATTAATAGAATGGTAGCCTTAAAAGATGTCTACAAAATCACAAAATCCCTTCACCTTTGCCACATAGCACAGCCCATTTAGGGGAGTGATATCCCATGATATTAACAGGTTCTGCCTGCATTCAAGAGGAAAGTATTATACATTGCCTGTACAGCAGGACAATCTTGGGAGCCATTTTAGAATTCCGTCCACTAGACAGAGTCAGTTATTTTTTCAACACCATCTTATTTTTACTTTAACATAGGGCAAAGTGAAATAAAGAGGATAAAATTTAATTCATTTCATGTAACAGTGCATTCATGATGGCACTGAACTGAATAAAATAGGTTAAAATTGGGTTTAGAAAAGCAGTAATCACCAAGCATTATTATGTAATAGATTTTGTTCAACTAAATCAATGTGTAATAGAACCTAGATAGAATTAAACTGGAAAAAGTACAGAGATTTTTACAAGCTCCAGAGATAATCATAAGAAAATTGGATATAGATCATGGATTGACATTTTTGCATCATCTCAGGCAATGAAATTGGGCAGATAGATTTGTTTAAAGGATAAGCTCTCATTTGGCTGCCATTCAAACACACAATTGCTCATGATGTAATTTTTTAAATAAATGAGTCAGAATAGTGATGAGGATAGAGCAATACTTAATTAGAAGTATTCTAGCTCCAGGTAAGCGCTGCACTCTTCTTAGGGTTCAAAGGTCAGCAGTCCATGGCTACTTCATATTTGCCCTAGCTTTCATTCTTCTCCCCAGAAGTATATTTGCTATGAAGTTTAGGGCCTCTCAACAAGGCCCTAGGGGCTTTTGTGCTGTGTTCACACAAGTTATATATTTTCATAAAATATTCAAAATAAAATATTTTTATATAATAGGTTAAGACTATTTTCTCTTTTCACTCCAACTCCCCCTCTATTATACTTTCCCTAGAGTTGGGTAGCGTTGGAACAGCTATGAGTATTTTTCGGATACAGTGAAGTAGAAGTTGAATTGGAGATCCATTTACTTGGGTTTCAGGATGAAATTATGTGGTTGACCATCATGTCTGGGCATAGTTATTACAAACTTTAGTTATTACAAATCATCCCAGTGCAGCAATAGCTTCTGGGTATATTGTTACCACTCATTCTGCTAACTTACCTAGGGGTATGACATAAAGACTGACAATAAACTTGTTAATGAAGGTCAAAACTAAAAAAATATTTAAAATAAATCACAGGAAAAGGAAACTTGACATATTTTGAAATGTCAGCTCATATATAAAAGAAATCTGACTGTTAATTCCCAAATTTGACAAAATTCCCATTTACATAACACAATAAAAAACAATTCATGAGAGTAAAAAGAAATTGTAAACTATCATTAAAATTTTTTAATCAACAGTGCTTAAGGAAAGCCTAAACTATCTTTGTATTCTCTCTGTAGAAAATGATATTATAAAACCACTGCTATAGACAGTCAGTGAGTGTACAGTTGAATAATAAATGAAAAAAAGTATTATCAACCTGTGTTAAGCAGTTAAATAATACAAAATATTGTGATTTTTATACTTCTGTGGTCTTTGTGTTATTTGTCAGATTTTAAAGAATAATTTTTTTCTCATTCTGAATAACTTTTTACTTTCATTCTTAATTTTATGTTCATAATTTTATATTATTTTTCTTAAACAGGACTTCCTAGATTCTTATAAGACTACAGCTGGATTTATCCCTAGCTCTTTCACTTTGTTATCCCAAAGAATAACTTTTATAGCAGGTTGTAACAACTCTTTAATGTCCTGTGCTATTTTATGATGATTATTTATTTTATATGGACATGGAAAGTTTGTCTTCATATACAGTTAACACTAATCAGCCCTCTAAACTTTGCTGTGGGTTAACTTCTTTGAGTCTCAATTTCCCTTTTTGAAAAATTGGCATCCAGTTGAATGTTTCACATAGCGGTCTCCAAATAAATGTAACTTTCATTGTTTGTGTCGCTATTGCTATTATCATTATCATTCTCATAAATGATAGCATTTTAAATAAAGGCTTTTACTTATAGTTGAAGTAATTTATCAAAGTACATTCTTTCAAAAAATGGACTAGCAAACAAAAGCAAAATGAAAGTCATTTTCTGAAGGAGTCAAACTTCCAGATAAAAGAAAATGATAAGAATGATTTGAGTATAAACATGGATTATAGTTAGTTTCTCCAGTATTTTTTTCCTAACATGGCTCTCCTACTAGGCAGTGCTATATACACACTGGGTATAGGCATGTTTACTGAATTTATCTCATTAATGCTGTTAAAACACTTCAACTGTTCACACAAACACAGAAATTGGCTGGGTGAACCTTCTACTTAATTCCGATGGGTGAAAGTGGTGATTGAAGAATGGGGGCACACAAGGGGTTTGTTCTGCGATTCAAAAGAAGATGGAATTTGACATTTGACCCCTGTCTTCAGAGAGAAAAAGGGCTGAAAATACAATGCATCTATAAAGGGAAATCATGTGAAAGACTGTAGCTGAAGACACAATCATATTATCATCTATGTGGTGATTTATATTTTGTAAGTTGCTTTCACATACATGATACCATGTAATTTTTCCAGAAAAATAATATAGGGATGAGTACCAAGCTTCTGTGATGTATTTGGTAACTGTTCAAGATCCTACTGTTGGTCAAGTAGGATGGGAATGCATGACTTCTATCACTAAATTACCATGATCTTTCCACTACCGCAGTGAGTGATCACTCCTCTCATAAGAAATGAGAAAAGAACAAAGAGAAAGGAGAGACTCAAGTAGAAAGTAGGTTCTAGAGAGAGTTAAATATAAAAGTGGCATTTCAGAATATCCTGCTGGCTGCAGAATATCTCTTTGTGGACATTCTCATTGAGGATTTGGGCTGGGTTTGGTGAAAGTGCTATCGCAGGGAGTCATGCCAGGGTTATGAGGGTTGCACTGCTAAACTGAAACAATAGAAGCGTTTAGAAAAGGTGAACCAAAAAAATATATTTGCCTTGGATAAAAGCAGAATAGCTGTGGAGATGAGTCAAGGTCTAAGGTTATAGCCAGGAAAATGATGAAGAATATAAAATCCAAAGGGCAAGACAAGACAGAAATGAGGCACTGAATATTAAGGTTGTATCAAGAAAGCCAGTAACAGGTTGAAATTCCATGTGAAGATGACTGAACGGACAAGTTCACAAATACGGCAGTTGAGGTTTGTGCCTGCCCTGGCCTGTTAATACTGTGCCCAGGAAAAGCATGCAGAATATGTTAAAGTGACTTCAAGAGACATTGTGTTTCAGGTAGCAACTAAATATTTCTTTATATGAATATTTTTCTGTTTTTTTCTGAGTAGCATAAATCTCTTTTCAAATAATCCTTGTGCAGAAATTCAATATATAAATCGATAAAAAATAGAATTGATCTTATTTAGACGGAGGTAGAATTCAGAATTGAGCCACTGGCCAGCCATGTGGGCCCTCAGCCCTTTGGGATCCCTTGGGCAATTTTCCCAATAGAGTTTGCATGGTTTGAGAACTACTCTTCTAGACCTTCTAAGATGTGTCCTTATCTCAAGTCGGATAACCAGAAAGTTATGTTTTTAGACTTTATTAAATTGATTCTCAGTATATTGCTGAATAAAAATTTAGTATGGCCCAAGTTCTAATCACAGATCAACATAAGAAGCAACTATGAGAAACATTTCTTTATTTTCAGTAGAATTGCAACTAAAAACCTTGTTTATGTCTTGCTTATTTTCCCTGAAAACATTTTATGTGATAAATTTCACTTAGAGACTAGGTCTTAGGGCCTGGCTAGCCTTATTCTTCCCATTTGTGATAACAGATAAGATTTGATGGATTCTAGGTTTCCCATAAGTTCTTAAATTATGTAATTTTAAATAACTTGTGGGTTAATGAAAATTTATCTTTTTAATACAATATTTGCTCAGGAAATTACTTCTGAAAAATCCTTCTGTTTCCCAGGCTCAGTATGAGACCTGCAAAAACAGACGTGAATTTGGTTCATTTCACTATTTTTGCACCCCTCACCCTGACCCAGTCTCAAGGGTCTCTTTCTGTTCTCAAACACGCTAATCTTATTCCTGTGTCTAACTATCTCCAATTGCTTTTTTTCCTCTGGCAGAGCCTCACTGGTTGGCCCCTCCTCATCTTTCAGATTTTGTTTCAAGTATCATCTTCCTGTTCACCCTATTAAAGTTGCTCCTTTCTCTCTCCCTCACTTTATATCACTTCATGACTTGCCACACAGTAGACACTCCATAAATATTTCTCAAATAAACAAAAACATGAATCAATTTAAAAATGAAGAATCAATCTCTAACACCAAGAGCTCACTATATTGGGTAGAGACAAAGCTATAAACAATAATACTATTTTAAATCCTCTAATAAAGATGTGGGACTCAGTGCTATGCATACACAAAAGAAGAAATGTCTATGCCAGGTAATTCTGGGCAAAGGCAGTAATTTTGAGCTAGGTTTTGATGAATGGATAGAAGAATACCAAACAGGGAAATAAGAGAATAATATTCCAGGTAAAGGGGAAAACTGTGATGCAACATACAGAGCTGAGAAAGATCACAGGGAAGAGTTTCAGGGGGTAATGTGGCTTCAGGATTTTGGAAGCAATGCTAAAAAGTGTGGACTTCATTCAGTAACTGCTGAGGATTTTTGAAGGATTTTAAGCAAGGAAGCAACATGATAAGATCTTTGGCTAAAATGAGTTTGCTTGTGTAACAGCTAAAAGTACAAGAGAATGGGTCTCTCCACTTCTGAGGGAAAGGGAGCAGAATTTCAATCATGGGGGGAAATGTCCTTTGGAAGAATTGTTAAGAGCCAATTGCATTATTTGTGTGTGTGTGTGTGTGTGTGTGTGTGCACGCGCGTGTGTATGCACACGTATGAGAACATACACGCAATGAGCTTAAAAACACTAGCCAAAAAGCAAGTCTAGATGACATAACAATTACCAATAAAAAGGGTAAGGAAAATGATGTCTTTAATAATAACAGAATTTTCTGATTTAAAGGCAAGTAAGGAGCCAATTTTTTTTTTTTTTTTTTTTTTTTTTTTAGGTTTACCTAACCCAGTGTCTATACCCAGTCAGTCAAATCTTTTATTTCAGATTCAATTGTCTATCCAATTCCAGGCTTAAGGTTAGGATTTCTGATGGAAACACAGACAAGGCCTGATACGTACACTGACTAACAAATTCTAAACACTTCTTGGTCTTATATAGCAATTATATTAGTTATGATAGAATGATTGCTTTTCTCTAACTGCCACTAATTACTCCTCACTATTTACTCAATGGATGATCATCATCAGATTAACTTTCCGTCATGGAACGTACAATTATAAATATAAATCAATAAAATGTAATTGTGGCTGGCTACACTAACACTTTGAAACACAATTTAATAGCAATTGTATGAAAAGAACTATTTTTGTAAAATGTAACACAATCGTTAGGGTTTTCTCCTAGAAAAGCTGTAATAATTTGTACATTGAGTTGAAATGTCTGGTAAAAAATGGTAAGATCATCAATTTTATATAAAAGAAATAATGTATAAAATAATTCACAATGTTTAACTAACTTTCAGAAGATTTGTAGTGGCTTTCCATTGCAACCTGTGACTTGAAAATAGGTTAGGACCTTTCCAAGGCTGTTATCTAAAGTGTCATCTGTTTCTTCTCCTTCCTTAGAATGTGAATTCTTTCAGGTCAGGACTTCAGGAATTTACTGAAGTAGCTACTCCTGGCTTCCTTGCCTGTGCTCTTGACCCTCCTGAATATTCTATTTGCTGCACAGGAACCTAAGTGATATTTTTAAAAACATAAATCAGCTTGCATTGCTGTGTTGCTTAAATAGTCTTCATTGGCTTATCATTGTATTCAGAATAGCATCTAACGCCCATAAAATAGCCAATTCCAATATGCTATACATACCTTAATTACATATCAGTATTTTATTTGCCAAATAATTTTTTAGCATTTATGGAGATAATCATGTCTATTTTCTGCTTAGTTTAATAATATGGCATATCATATTAATAAATTTCCTAATAGTGAACAAATATTGCTCTCTTCTAATAAATCTCACTTGATCATAGGGTATTATTTTCTTCTTGTGATGTTGGTGTCTGTTAAAAATGTTTTATTTTGTATTTTCGCGTAAGCGATATCAGTCTGTAGCTGCCTTTCTGCAATCTTTATCCTGCTTAGAATTCATATTAAAAAGGATTTTGAAAAGTTCTTTCATTTTCTAGGCTCTGAAGAAATTTATGTGTCATTGGGGCTATCTAGTCTTTGGTCTTTGGTGATTTGGTAGAACTCCCCTGTGACACCATGTAGGCCTCATTTTTATTTGTTTTTCTCTAATAGCATTCTCTGTTGTTTCAATGGATATTGACATAGTTAAGCTTTCAATTTCCACTAGGGTCACAGAAATCTATAAAGTAGTCTCTCATGGATTTTAAAAATGTATTCTGTTTCAATGGTTATTTTCTTCTTTTCATATATTATTTTGTGTATTTGCATTTACTTTTTCCCTTTATTAAGGTAACTAGTAGTTTATATATTATTTTTTTCATGCTCTACTTCCATAAATTATGCTTTTAATTTAATAATTATTTTGGAATACACTATTCTCAATTTTCTAGCATTTCAGATGGAAACTTAATTCACTTGTTTTTATTCTTTCATGGTTAATGAATTTGTGTTTATTTGTATTAATATTTTCCTTTGGTCATTTAAATATGTTCCATTGGTTCTGATGTATGTTGTTTTCTTATTATTAGTTTTAAGAAATTCTGTAATTTTTATGTTCATTTTCTCTTTTACCTATCAGTTGTTTATATATGCATTTTGAATTTCAGGTTAAAGGGCCTACATTTCTTTATATTGCTATTAGTTCTATAAAAGAAAAATCTGAACACAATAAAATTTTAGAGTTTATTTGAGCAAGAAGCAATCCATGAATTGGGAAACACCAAACAGAATGAAGTTTAGGGTTCCAATGACAAAACCTCAGAGGGAAGTATTTATGGATTAGGGTAAATATGGAAGCAAAAAAAAGACATTGTTCGATTGGCTGAAGTTAAAAAATTCTTCTTTTGGTTTACCTTTTGTTTCAGTCCATTTTCTGCTGCTATAACAGAATACCAAGGACTCGATAATTTATAAAGAAAAGAGATTTATTTTGCTCATGGTTCTGGAGGCTGGGAAGTTCAAGAGTGTGGTGTTGGCATCTGGTGAGGGTCTCATGCCATGGCAGAAGGCTTCACATGGTGAGTGAGTATGCAAGACAGAGAGCAAATGGGGGCTGAATTTTATCCTTTCACCAGGAAACCACTCTCTCAATGACTAACCCATTCTCACGCTAATGGCATTAATCAATGGTGGAGTCCTCATGATCTAATCACCTCTCAAAGGCCCCACCTCTAACAACTCCACACTGATAATTAGTTTAAAGATGAGTCTTGGAGGGGTCATTCAAACCATAGCACCTTGTTGGAAAATGTCTAGTCACATAACCGTATGTTAGTTGGCTGCTTATGATTGCTGGAAGTTTAAGTTTTGTTTCTGTCTAATACAAACATTTATCAGAAATGACCTAAGTGTAGTTTAATTTATGCTTGTAGTTTAGGAAAAGTTAAGGCTATTTTTAAGGCCTATTTGGTATTTTTATTTGCTCAGGAATTTTTTAGGCTAGGTCTCCATTTTAATTTTGCTTTAACAGTTTCTAGTTTTATTATATTGTGATTAATGTGTATTGTTATAATAGTTTTACTTTTTTAAACTTACTAGTACTTTTTTGTCCCCCACATATGATCCTTTT
The DNA here is from genome assembly GCA_004363605.1 of Indri indri. NCBI lineage: Eukaryota > Metazoa > Chordata > Mammalia > Primates > Indriidae > Indri > Indri indri. The sequence continues at coordinate 17,704 of RJWJ010032034.1, forward strand.
TTGTGATTGTTCCAAGTGAGATAAAAGTGTGTTCTCTTTTATCAGGATGTACAGTTCAGTATGTAGCCATAAGATTATCCTTATTGATTATGTTGTTCAGGTCCTCTATATTCTTGCTTACTTTTTTGGCCATTTGATTTGTTTTGTGCAGAAAGTGAGGTTTTAAATTGTTCTCATATTAATGTATTTTTATTTATTATGTATTTTTACCTTATATTTCCTATAATTTTTGTTTTATTAAGATGGTTATTGTCATTTTATGTATAGATACTTATAACTGTTACATAATGATTTCAAATTACAGGTTTTAGTATTAGTAAAAGCATCCTTCTTTGTTGAATTTGGTACTTTTTAATATAAATTCTGCTTTGAAATCAGCAATGTCCATTTAGTGTTTCTACTTTCCTAGTATATGTTTGTCCATCTTTTTCTTTTTCAACCTTTCTGAATTATTTTTTGTGCACCTCTTATATACAGATTATAATTGGGTCTTTCTTTGCTAGACAAATTTGAAAAGAATTTTCCTTTTACTAGGTGACTTAAGCTTACTTAAACTTATAGATATAACTGATATATTATCATATTTTTTAAATCTTCAAGTTAAAAAAGATATTAGTGATCCTATACCTACTAGAAATTTTAATATGTTAAATTACAATAAATCCATATATAATCAGATTCTATTCTAGACTCCCCAAAAACCTAAATTAGGATGATAGAAGCCCTTATAGTTTGGCAAGTGTCTATGTGTGTACCTATGTGTGTGTCTGTTTGTGTCTCTGTGTGCCTGTGTGTGTATATTTTCATATGCATCTTTTGAGCTGCAGTCTACACACACACACACACACACACCCCCTTCAAGTACATGACTTACTTGGCTTTATGTACAACCTCCCCACTATCTCTCATTCTGTTGCTACAGGCATACAGAGTGTCAGGCAAATGGTAGGTGGTCAGTAAATATTTGCTGAATTAATTAATACATGAATAGCTCAGAGGAAGGAGCCTCTTAAACGTTAATTATATTTATTAAATTATGTGAATTCATTGTTCCAATTGCCTGTGGAGTAAATTTATAAACATATACAAGTAATTTATCTTTCTGGTTTAG
>RJWJ010032035.1:0-18758 GCA_004363605.1 Indri indri
CTTCATACTGCTCCCAAGTGCCTATCTCTGCTCCTGGCGTAAGATTAAGTGGAGAATGGCCAACTCTCTGCTTCTCTGAGCAGCCAAACTTAGCAGTCAGCAGTTAGCCTTTATCCAGCATCGTGGGTAGACAGCCCTGCCTCCGCATGCCAGACAGTTAGAACCCAAAAGAGAAGCAAGGACCAGGCCGGGCACAGCGGGCAGCTTCGGCGTCAGGTTCGGCACTGTGAGCTGAGACGCAGTGTCTGTGTTTCTCAGAGCAGAATGTGGTCTTCGACCTAGGGTGTGAAGCGCGTCTGAAGTAAGAAGGGGACTACCAGGAATTTGGAAAATACCGCTTTCCCCCGGGGGACCGACCCCGCAGTAGGTCAGAGGGATCCTCTGGCAGCAGGGCATCTATCTCTGCTCTCCTCGCATCCCCCGAGGCCGAGCATGTCGTGCTCGGCTATTGGTTACTCGGTGCTGCACGGCGGACTCTGTGGTTGTTGGTGAGCAGCGTTAAAAGCCGGGGAGTGTCTCTGCTGCAGGAGTCCCTGGGCATCGCCTGGCTCCCCACACAGGCTGTGCGGTCCCGCGGACGCCCTGGCAGCAGCAAGGCACACCTCCGCCTGTGACCGGCAGGGATGCATGCTTCCAAACTGCGCAGAGTGAGCAGATTAAAACAATTCTGGAGGGTGAGTAAAAGGACACAAATCAACTTATTGGGGGAAAAAGTTCAATTTCAGGAAAAAAAAATTAGCTAACCTGCACTGTGAGAAGTGCTGTGAGATACGTGCATTATCTTACACAACTCCCACTGGGAGATTAAGATGCGCGTATCTGATGCCTTGCCAAAGGTCGAGAATTTAATTTTAACTGGTCTGCAGCAGATGCACACGGCAGCCAGTTCAGCGTTGGGTATTTACTCAGAGCAAAAGTTTCTGGAAAAGGCACTTCGGTGTCAGAGCCGCAGTCGGATGGCTAACTGTATTTATTGCTACCCATGTACCAACCAGCATATTCGGATCTTAGCCTCAGGGAGCAAATTTAAGTGTTGAATGTGATGGCTGATGGTTAGAATCCTGAGATGAAGTGTGTGCTTTCTGTAATACTATCTGGTCTCTGTCCGAAGCCCTATCTGACTAGAGAGAGAAAAGCCAGGGAAACCACAGGCTTTGTGTTGCTCTGTTAAAACGTCAGGCAGTACCAAAGCGTTGTGATTGCAAACCACTCGGGTGCGTGACGCACACTGCAGACTGTGACCATAATCCTGTGTGACGGGAACAGCAGCACCCAGCCGCCGCACAGCGCAGAGCTGCTGGAACTCCAGCTTCTCCTTCTCCTCACAGAATGATAAGACGCCTCCGGAGAGCCTGGCTTCTTTCCGGTTGTCAGAAGCTGATTCAGAGCAACAAGTGAAGACTTCTCTCCCGAGCATTACTTGGGATTCAGGGAGATAGTAAGTGTCCCTGCTGCGTGTCAACATCAGAGTCAAATTCCATGAGCGTTTAGGGTCTAGGAAGGGCAGATGCCCCTGGAACTGATTTTCAGTGGTCTCTTACACATGCAATGCAGAGCTGGGATAAAATGATGGGTAAGGTTACATATTGCTGTAATGCAATATGATTCTATGGTTTTTTGAATGCTGGTATAGGCACCTTGCTCATTAAAAATCATTTTATTAGATGAATAAATAAGCAGTCAGTGCATCTAATGCATTTCTGGCAATAGGGAAACTGTTTTCTTTCTAAGTCATTTAGGAAGGGCCTGGGCTTATAGATACGCTTTGCCAGTTACTCATTAAGTCACAATGTCTATTTATCTAGGTTTTTAATGATGAAATAATAGGACTGTGCTAGTAGTTTTGAAATTATTTCTTAGGTAATGGTCTACATTCAACTGAGTAGAATGAGAACAGTTTCTTCCCAAATGAAAGCATATGTATGGTATATAAATGGGTATTTCTTCTGAATATACAAGAAGATATTAAAAATGTTTAAATGCTGAAACCCTACAGAGGCACCACGTGTGGCTTGCACAAATCTGGGCCAAAGTCAGACAATGGCCACGTATGGGTCCCGGATTAGACTCTTGATCTTGGGCAGGTTGCTCAACACCCTCATCTCCCATCCATAAAGTGAGTGGTTCCCCCCAGCTTTGAGATTTAATCTGAACACAATGGAAAACAGATCACTCTGCTCTAAATTGACCAAATATCTGTCTAGACAGTGACTGGCAAAGTCTAATTAAATTTGTCGAGCGTCACACTTTCCAGTTGTTACAGGACTCTTACGGTGTCTTGTAGTCTACTCTGATCTGGCTCTAGACTCTGAAATAGTCTTCCTTAGGGACACCAGGTGGGATGGCTCAAAGTCACTTGTAGATACGGTGATGAACAACAGACTAGTTTGCATTTTCTCTTTCACAGACTAAACTTCATCCTAGCCATTATCATCTCCCAATGATCTGGAATGTGTTTCATGCAACACCCCAGAGCTTCAGGTGGCCCCATCAGAGGGTTCAGGTAGAAGCAAAAAGACACCCAGGGTGTCACCAGCCAATAGCACAGTCTAGATACTGAAGCAAATTCAAAATAATCAAAGGAATTCCTTAATTATTTAGGAAATTTAAATGGGTGATATAATCACTCTGTTGTCTCAATTCTAAATTATTCATTCCCTTTTTAATGGTAGCTTTAGGCTAATAACTCCAGGCTATTAATACAATTTTTAAAAAATCAGAAGTAGATTAGAAAACAGTTTCAAAGAGAGGATTTAAGAGCCTCTTAACGGAGAGCGGCTGTGCGCACCATGTCCAAGTGGCCAAGCTGGGCCCTCCGTGCCTCCAGGCTGTCTGCCTCCCCTCCCACGCCGCTCCCCCCCGGAGCCCGGGCTGCGTGCTTCTCCCCCGGTGGCATGACTCTGTCTGGTGATGACACCTACACAGGAGGGGGCTGACTTTGAAGGCAGCACCTCTGCGATGACTGCAGCCAGGGTTCCTTTCACGATGACGAGTGTAGAATTCCAAGAGCTGGACTTTGGTACAGGCACGAGATGAAACTTCATTATGCCACGAATTTGTTCTCATTGAACACAGTGACAGTCTCCCCATAATTTTAGTATTTCGTATAATTTATTTACATATTTTTTATTGGTAGCAAGTGCAAATAAGAGGGAGGTTGGTTCAACAGACCCCAGATCATTCTACTGCAGTAGTTGGGAACAGAAAAGTTCTGGAATCACTGCTTTTAGTGGCTTTGCTGTTTAGACTGCACGTGCACAGTAGACAAATGACTACTTGGTTACACCAGAAAAATCCGTGAATCCAGTTATTGGATGCCGGGAGGCCGTTTGATTCAGCAGATGTTTGACAACAGAGATCTACGTCCTGGAAATGCTGGTCCAAGCTGGCAGGAAGAGGCAAAGGAGGTTTTCCCCTCTGTGCTCTCTTGTTGACCACAATGACGTGAAACATCTCAAACTTGAACGTTTAAGCATAGCCACGATCATGATAGAGCAGTGAACAGGGTAAGCAAATCCTGGTTTAATCCCATCCTTCCCGTGGTGTTGTCCAAAGTGGCTACTTTACCTCCCTAAACTTAAGTTTTCTCACCTATAAATTTGGGAAGGAAAGTGCAGATAAATCAGCGTGATTCTCCCGCAGATAGTGTGTTATAATCTCCCAGAAAGCCTTTTTCATGCCCAGACTCTAACCCACTCCAGTTAAGGCAGCGTCACAGGAGGGAGGCCCCAGATATCAGTACATATTCCCTAAAGCTTCCCGGGTCATTCTCGTGGGCCCCCAGGGTCTGGAACAACCATACGTCTGAGGTCTCGCCTGGCTGTGACATTCTGGGTGCTGAGGCCCTAAGGGCTGCTTCTCCGCAGCAAAGCATGGCACAGGTACGCTGTGGTCATGGCAGTTCTTCTGACTGTTCCAGTCACTTCAAACAGTGATGAGTGGAAAGTGCTGGAGTAACAGATACAGAGGATTTCAACCCCCACAGTGACGTTTCAGGCTAAAGGCTTTGAATGTACTTGGTGTCGGCAAAGCATTTGGGGCCATCTGATCTTTCATGCCCTGATGGGATATTTGTGTTCTTAAGAGCAGTGAACTCTAGTTTCAAGGGGATGAAACGAGTGAAAATAATACTTTCTCCCAAATATAGGTTTGCACTGGGGTCTAATCAGATAAGTATACAAATATTAATAAGGAACAGTCCTCGTCTTAAATGAATTTATAGCGGTGGAGGGAGAGACAGACAAATAGTAACTGTGAGATTCGGGTATCCAAGTCTGATGTTGCTCACCAAGGCAGTTTTCTGGTCCCAAAACCTGGCTAATGAACTCAACACAGGAAGGAAGATCCTCCCTGGCCCCGTCATTTGCCCCATTGATGGTAGTTGAGTTTTGTGAGTGAGCATCTCATTATGCTTTCCATATTTTTTGAGACAGAAAGATACCTAATAAGCGCACACAGTCCCACACCTGTACACACAGATACTCTGATACTGAGAAGTGTTTATACTGATGTTCGCAAGCATCTGTGCATTTAAACATGCAAGCCCATGTTTACGAATTTCAGTAAAAGGACAAAATACAGGGGGATATTTCAGAGGTTATAACGCAAAGGTAAAAAACAATTTGAAATACTTAAGCTTTGATTCTATCCCTGAGCAGCTGGAGGCGGCTCCCATATCAAAAATGTTGGGTCTCCTTGTCCCAGGTCTGCCCCAGTATCTAACCTCACTGGAGACAGGGAGGGGACTGATACTCTGGGTGCGCGGTTCTAGTCGCAGCTGCGCCTCTCCGATGGTGGATGGAACAGGGCAAGTCCCTTCCTCTCTGAGAACCTTTGTCTCTCGCCTGAAACATGACCAGCTTAGACTGGCTCAGACTGGTTTTCAGTAAGTCCCCTCTTTACGTCCTGTGGTTCTACCTGAAATCGTTTTCTACAGCTTGTTATAAAGTAGGAAAGACTATTTTAAAACTGTTAATCCAAAGGGGAAGTCAGATGGAATAGTGATTCCTTCTCCTCCAAGGGACTTCCTGACCCAGCAACCTACCAGTGTAGTTTGGTAGGAAAGGCATCAGCATTGCAGCAAATCAGATTCGAGTTCAGATTCTTCTAGGTTGTCTAGCTGCATGAGCTTAGGCAGGTTTCAACCTATCTGAGCCAAACTTCCTCCTATGTAAGATGAAGCCGGTAATACTACTACATCGTGTTTGGGGGTGACGATTAAATTTGATAATATCTTTCCAGCAGCTATTAAAATAACTAGCATGTAGTAGGTGCTCAATTAGTGTCAGGATGGATGATAGCTGTTGAGGGAGGCCGAGGGCACTACCCGGTAGGATGTTTGCTCAGCGCCTCTGCTGAGTGGCTCTGTGTGATGTGGGAGACGCCCTGGGTTGCACTGGTACATTGTGAAGAAATGTACCTCTTAGCCTCTTAAGATAATGGAGTAAATGATGTCATTACGTAAATTTCCGTTGGCCACTTTCCTGTCTGTCTCCTCCTGTGTACATCTCTGGGGCTGGGACCAGGGAGGCTGTCTTTGCATGAATCTCTGTGTGGTCTGGCCTTTTATTTTAGTCTGTATCTTTCCACACAAACAAGACTACCTGCTTTCAGCTCTGGGAGGAAAATAACACAACAAAAATATGCAGTATATTCAAACAATTGTATTTCTCAGAGTTTCATGATTCTCATAACCAATGACATTTTGCAGTCAGCCATTTTGATGTCTGGTAAAACCACCCTCAGCTCTTTACCTGGCCTCGAATACTCTCCCTTTGGAGAAAGTTCTTAGTTTCTTTTTAACCAACACTCAAAAAATATTAATTTGGCTCTTCATTCATGAACATTAAAAGCTGGAAGTTAATAAATATTTTATGATTCTAAATCTTCAATGCACATCTGATTGATATTGAAGGATGAGGAATTGAGAGCAAGGAGAAGGCCTCCTCTTTCCAGAATGTGCAAAATCAATGCAACTTGAGCTTTCACTAACCTGCCAAGTGCATGACCAACACCAGCTAGAGCGGGTGGTCTCTGGTGGGATGGTGTTGCCAGGCAGTCCTGATGCTGCCCCGGGAAGGTTCCAGGTGAGCTACAGCATAGCGGCTCTTTCTACTCTTCCAGGTGAGGTTGGCTGGAATTCCCAGGGGAGAAAGATAGAGTTTATAGTAATACCATCAGCTCATCTGGTGATGTCAAGACTTGAGAGAAATATCTAGTAGCTCTCCTTTCTCAAAAGGCGAGGGGATCCTGGGCTAGAATATATTTTTGAAAATCAGATATCAGTCTTGAGTTATAAGCAGGTGAGTCTTTCTGCCAGTTACAGTACCGAAGTACACATTTCATTCATACTATGTAGTTTTTTTCTGCAAATATGTTCAGGAACTCAGCTTCAGTGTTGGTTTTCTTTAAAGATTTTTTTTTCCCTCCTCCCAGTGAACCAGAACAGATTCTTTGGGGTTGCTATTGATTACACAGATGGATGCATCTTTCTGATGGGCAGGAAGAACAGAATTAGGATAAACAGAGTCTATTTTTTCCCAAGGTCTATAAAGCACATGTATTTATCTTGTATGCTGGCAAGAGCTGTTGCTTCTTAAAGAAAAAGGAATATTGAATAGGTTTTTCATGGAATGGTCTTTCAAAGATATGTTTCTAGCCAACAGAATCTTTTAGAGGCTTGCTTTGCTATGTGCTCATGTAGGAACCTAGAAAATTGTATCATCAGGCATTCTAAAATAAAACATGTATTTTCTTTCTACATTTTATAAAGGGAAAAATTAATATATGAAATATAAATAAATTCTACCATGAATTGGTCGATAGCTAATCACCAAAGAGCAACAGTTACTGATTGCAGAGAAGCTCATTGAACGAATTTGTGCATCGGAGTCTGTGATATTTCACTATCAGGGGAGATGGTTGCTAGGTCTGAGCCACATTACTGAGTGGAAGGGCATGTGTGTGAAATGCACATATCTTTGTAAGACTTTTTAAGTATTACAGTTTAAGCATGGTTGCTGACATTGTCATGAATACTGCTAATTGCTCTTGACAATGAATATGTAGAGAATACCTCCTTTGTAGGCAAGTAGACTTATGGTTTCTTGAGTCATTCTTAATCACCCTGTCTCAGTTGCTTTATCTGTAAAATAGTGGCAAGATTACTTACCCTATCAGACTTTGTGAGAAATAAATGAAATGACAAGTGCAACGTGCAAGCGTACAGCCCATCACTCCAACAAACGTGAGATTCTCTTTTGTCCTGTGAGTAGCAGGCCACAATTAATCTTCAGCTGTAGCACATGCACTAAGGCTGTGTGTGCTCGGTGGCTGTCTGTTGGTTGCAGAAATGGAGGGATGAGTGAATGAATGAAGGAAGCCAGCTTACATCCAGTTAACGTCTACGTTAACACGTAGGAGTAAATCCTGGATTAGGATGCATCAGGTCTATTTTTAACCAGTGTGCTTCATTGCTAACATTAGCACTATCGTATTATCTGAAAACATCAGGAAAAGATCCCTTTGCCCTGCCATTTCTGTTCTTACCTGGCCATCGTTAGGAATATTACCATCAGGTAGTTCTGGTTATCAGCCCTGGTATATGGACGTTACATACGCATCGTCTGTCATTCACCTTGGAATGTAAGACCGCTCTTTGACTTGGAGAGCAGAGTGTTTCTAACCCACAGTTTATCTTCTAGGAAAAGAGGGAGGGAAAAACCAAAGCAAGCATTTAACTTAGGCCTTTTAGGGGACCAGTGTCGGTGGATTTGTGTCTCTTAACACTTGAGTTTCTTCTTCCTGTCTTCCGGTGCAGGAGAGTGAAGCAAGCTCTGAGAGTGAAGCAAACACTGATTTAAAGTGACCTTTTAGATCAAGATGCCTTGTCTTGGCAAAGACTTAACACAGTTACTGCCACTCTAGAAAAAAAAAAATTTTTTCCTTAGGGCCACGGTGCTTTTTAACAAAAATAGAATAAAAACTTCAAAAACAAAACAATCCTTTCTAATTTGATGAAAAACTTGTGACTTTTTATTGTTTTCTGTATATGAGTTATATGCAATTAAATTATCAATATTAATTGTAGCAATAAGAACATCAACAAGTAAGATTTTCACAAACCAACTGCAGGGTTTTGCCCGGGGGCCGCCCATCACCGACATGTGTGCTGCAGCATGGCAGCGTGAGTTGCTCCCACGATAAAAAGATGTGTGAATCGTTTGAGTTACATATGCTTCGTGAGGCCCCGGTCTCAAAACTAGTGTGAGTTAAATACAACTCACACGGCAGCTAATGTGTTAAAGATGAAACAGAGTCCCCAGCTGAGCAGGCAGTTAGGACTGAATTTCTTTTTACCATTGAATTTCCATTTTTTTCATTTGTACAATGTGCTGGTAGCATCATCGATTCCTCATGAAAATGCCTACTTCCTACTTGAGGAACCCACTTACAAATAGTGAACTTTTCCCCTCCCTGAAATCCCCCAGATTTGATCTGTACAAAAATGAGCTCAGACCTAGTCACCAATTCATCTACTAGGACTTTCAGTTCCTTGACTGTGTCTGGTACCTGGTATTGTGCATGCCCTGGGGAGGAATCGGACAGAGGCATAAACAAGAAGGTCCTCAGTGAGCTTCCAGCAGGCGGGAATTAGCATAAGAAAGCGTAGCAAGGTGTGAGAACCACCAGACAGAGAGGGATAAAGTACTCTGGAAATGCCCAAATAGGGCAGTTAATTTTGCCTAGAAGGCAGACAGCTGGAAGAATACCACTAAGAGGAGATATTTTAATTAGATGCTTTAAAAAATGAGTTTAAAAATCCCCATGTGGACGAAATGAATTCTAAGCAGCGAAAACAGTGTAATCCATGGAATAGAAATATGAGTTGTTATAGAATCTTAAGCAAATAAGAAACATCCCACTCCAGCTAGTGAAGCAGGTGTTCGAAGTGAGTGGTGGGGAGCTGGAGTGGGGGTGACCGTCAGAGAAGACCCCAGCCCGGGTGAAACGTGTCCATGTCATGAAGTCCGGAGCTAGTGAGCTGAGGCTCGTGTCATTTCTACAGTAAACATAGAAATTAATGCACTTGCTGCCCAGAGGTTCAGTAAATTATACTTGGAGATAATTCTTCCTGTATATATGTATATTTAGGTAAGCAAAACCAGACATTCTTAGGCCTATTTTTACCTTTTATTGCCATGGAAGAGCCAACAGACTGTGCATCTCAGTTGCAGCAGTCTTGGTTCATGACTATTTGCGTGCAAATTTCAATACCAGCTTGAAAACCTTGGAATGATTTTGCTATAAATAAAAAGTACATTATACTTTCAGATTCTCCTCAGGGTCTGTTAGTGAGCATTACCTGTGTGTGCAGACTGTGCGAGAAATCTTGGAGGTGACAGAAGAGACGAGAAGACAGCATTCCTGTGTGCACTAGATTCCTATTGACATATACTTTCTATGTATCTATCATTTGATATTATACTCATACTTTGAAGGAGCAAGAGTTGGATGTTTGTTGGAATCCCATTTGGGTAAAATTTAAACAGAGGGGCTAAGTTTTGGTTGAAGCCTTGAATGGTGGGTAGCATTTTAAGAAAGAGAAGTTTGGTTGAGGGGGTTGGATGGAGGAAGGTAGACAGGAAACGCAAGTCTCAGCAGGGAGGGCTGAAGCAGAGCCTACCTGCTACCTGTCATCAGGTTGGGAGTGCTGGGGCGAGGCATGGATATGGGTGATCTTTAAGCATTTCATTCTTCCCATTGGTGGTCTCGCACGTTTGGCATCTCCCTGTGTTTGGAAGCCCAGGTGACAGTTATAACCAGGTTCTGTGAAAGGGGGAAAGAGAAACATCCCTATCGTAATGTTCTCAAGTTTAAGCAGCAATATGAAAATAGAAGGAAAGTAATTAATATTCTTTATTTCTCCCTGCTAAGTAGGGTGTGAAAATGCTAGTATCCTGCCGTGCTTCTGCCGTACGTTAACCACAGATGTGTGGACTCGTCTCAAGGGCAAAGTAGAAACAAGCCTTCCAGCCTCTGAAGCGTAATTGTAATATACATGAAATAGCGACTTCTTTCTAAAAGAACACATTGCGTCCAATTTGAATTAGCTCTGATGACGTTTAGGGAAGAGGATTACTCATGAGAGAGGCTGCTAAACTCCAGAGAGAAAAACTGTCTGTAGCCTCAATATATTCCTTACCTTGATAAGATTCTTTTTTTTTCTTAAATGTTTATCACTGTAAAACTTAGAACCCCATCCCACTTCCAGGTGCTATCACTGCTAGTGTGGTTTGAAAACCAATACGTCATTTTCTTATGACAAGGGCAGCTTATGTATGTTTGTAGGTGCAAGGCAAAGTGACAAACAGATGATGGGCAAACATTTTGTCCCAGCCTGTAGCTTTACTTTCTTCTCATTCTCTTAACAGTATCTTTTGACAAACAAAAGTTTTTCATTTTGATCATGTCCAGTTTATCCAGTTTGTTCTCTTATAGATCATGCTTTTGATGGCATACCTAGGATATCTTTGCCTAACACAAGGTCAGAAAGGTTTTCTCCTATCTTTTCTTCTACAAGTTTCATCATTTTAGGTTTTATATTTAGATTTATGGGTCACTTTGAGATAATTTTTATATATCACATAAAGTACAGATCAAAGTTCATTTTTTTATGTATGGATATCCAATCGTTCCAACATATTTTCTTAAAAAGACTACCCTTTCTCCATGAAATATGGCAGTAATAAATAATAGCACACTTGATATAATTAAGTTCTGAAGTCACACTTCCCATGTACCTTAGGAATGTCCAGTTACAAGTGCAGCTCTGTGAGCCAAACTGGAGGAAAATGGAGACTTCAGTCCACTGGCAGACTGTTGGGCAAACAGTGTCAGCCTACACCTTAGGAAACTCTTCCATTACAGTAATTGAATTACCTTGGGAAGTCTGTATAAAAAATACTACTAAATGTGGAACAAAGTAGCACAAGATACCGGAGAAGTGACCACACTGGCTTCATCCAGGTGCTAACTAATCCCAGTTGAAATGATCTTCCTACCTCCAATCACCAAATTCATTGTCCACATTGTTGTTAGGTGATATTTCTAAATGGTAAATTCTATTACATCACTCCTTTTTTATTATTTATTGAGAGCTTCAGGTAGGTCCTGCTTCTTCAGAATTCTGAAGGATACTGACATATCCCTGGGATTCCCACCACTTCAGAAAGCTGCGGGATGACCTCACTCTTTCAAGACGGAGGCCACACTCCCCAGGCAGGGTTTACAAGTCCACTAATAGTGGTCCGCCCTGTCCCCTCCCCACTTAATCTCCTATACGCTGTGGAATACGCCCCTTAATTAAAATACAGCTCTCCCCCAAATCAGCCTATCTGTATCCACCTCCAGACTTTGTGCCTGGAAATTCGCTCAGATTCAAGTAAAATACCCCTTATCCTTTTTACATTCCAAGTTTCTGTGTTTCGGGCCTTGTTTGAGACTCATCTCTCTGTAAAGTCTCCCTTTCTGAACCTCAGCCTCCTGTGTTCTGCAGTGCCGACTCAAATCTGACCAGACATCGCTTTATGTCATCCAGTTTGGAGGGATGACTAGATGATGGGTATTTCTGCAACCCATGGCGGAGCCTGGTGCACTGCGGTGTTTATCCATCAGTGTCGTGATGGCAGTGAGCTTGGGCGTGGTGGAGCCTGGTGCACTGCGGTGTTTATCCATCAGTGTCGCGATGGCAGTGAGCTTGGGTGTGGCAGAGCCTGGTGCACTGCGGTGTTTATCCATCAGTGTCGTGATGGCAGTGAGCTTGGGCGTGGTGGAGCCTGGTGCACTGCGGTGTTTATCCATCAGTGTCGCGATGGCAGTGACCCTGGGTGTGGTGGAGCCTGGTGCTCTGCGGTGTTTATCCATCAGTGTCGCGATGGCAGTGACCTTGGATATGAGGAAGGGTCAAGCACAACATACGTAAAGTTCTAACTACAGAGAGTGATGGTTTATTCAGAGAAATAAGTGAATGGACAGGCGATAACCAGACCACCGCGTCCCTGAGGCCAGGAAGCACTCCCTTACCTCCGAGCGCTCCCTCCCCACCGAGCCCTGGCGCAGCCAGCTCAGCGTCTGATAGGATGCACAGCCGCAGTGGAAACAGCTAGGGGTGCCCTGTTCCTCCGTGCATATTTGGGTGGAGCAGGTACCTTTTCTCAGAGTACCTGGTCATCAGAGAACATTGCTCACTGTGCTTTTACAAGCAAGAGGAAGCCCAGCTTGGGGAAAACAGACAAAAGGAAGCATTCCGTGGAACTCGTCTGCTCTCCTCTCTTGGCTCTTGGATGTCGTAACAAAGGACAGGACAGTCATAGCAGTTCCCCCGACCCAGTTCAGTCAGCCGTATCTGTTGGCAATGAGGTACTGTAATGAAGCCCTTTTGCCACGTCGATATTTCTATGCCAGGATGCCCATTTGTTCTGAATTAGAATCAATAATGTTCGATTAATATGGATTATGTCACTAAGCAGTTAATTCAGAATGTCATTGCTGTGCAGTGCATCTCTTGACCTAACCGAGCCTCATAGCACCCCCCTAGAGCGCCACGCCACGGAATGGAAAAGGGCGGCGAGCCTAATCGTGCCACCTCCCAGACCTGGAATGTCATCCCAACAGGAGAGGCACACAGGGGATGGGCTTCCTCCGGTAGGCAGCGGCCAGGAGCCACCGTCTTTGATGACATCATTGACTGACACTCTGGGCAGGGAGCAAAACCATTTTGGGGTTTTGGGATGCATTCAATACTCCAATACTTGCACCAAGGTCTTGGAACACAGGCCAGGCAGCTGTGGATTTCACACCTATGGTCACCCTGGAGCCCGGCGCTGGTTGCTAGGGACCCGGCTCTGTGTGTGCGTTGCACCGCCCTTCTCTGTGAGCGCCTTCCTCTTCCTTGCACGTAGACGGGTTGCTTTGCTGCCAAGCATCTCTCTTTGCCCATCCTGCCTAACTAGTACAGAGGGGCAGAGACTGAACTAATGGGCCCTCAGGGTAATTCTCACTTCATATGCTATAAAATTACTGCAGCAGTCTAAGCAGTGTACAGCTGTGGTTGGGCAACGAAGAGAAGGCTCCATCTAAAAGGTTACAGACTTAAGGAGATGGACTGTAGTCGTGCAAATGTAATATCCTTGTGGACCTCAGAGGCTTCCCAAGGCCTCTCCCCTCTGCTTTGTAACTTGACCTTCCATCTGTAGGCTCAGGAAAGAGGCTTGGCATTAGGGAAAGCCTGGCCAGGGTGGGTTGAGTGCGTGAGACCGGGCCATTTATTTTATTTTCCTGTTCTTCTGAATCCACAACCCCTCCCTCTGGCTTTCCCTGATACAGCCCTTGAACACAGCTTCGGTTTCTGTAGGTCCTCATCGTGGCCCTCCAAATCCTTGTTGCGTACGTCCACTCGGGCCATTAGGTTACTCGGGAGTTTTCCTAGGATTTCCCTGAATCGGGAAGGACCTGGTGGGAGGCAGCAGCGGGTTCCCTTGAGGTTCCCTCACCAACGTTTAGAGAAGGCTCTTGGCCATTTGCAGCCTTTTTGGCCCTGGAGACTGTATCGGATAGGTGTGCATTTGTTACCAAGTATCCGTGTCACTCCTATGTTATTGTCCATCCTCTTCCAGTGTGTGCCGTTAGTAAAACAGACATTAGTATCTATGTCATTCCTTCAGGGGATTTTTACACCCTATTAACTAGGTAGGACTCACTTTGGGGAGGATGAACAAATGATTCGCTTGAGGGACTTTGGACAAAGCTAACTGTCAGCAGAGTTAGAACTACACATTTCATTCATGTATTTATCCATCCTTTAGGTATTTATGAAGAATTTGCATATGAGCCTAGCACTGAGTTAGTGATGGAAAAATTAACCTGATGGCATCTCTGCCCTCAGCTGCCTCTTTTGAGAAGCTCTCCTGACCGTCAGTGCAGAGCCCTTTCAGACACGCCCGCACCTGCCGTCTGCAGGCCGGGGGCTCGGCAGTGCCCATGCTGTGAGCTGCACCAGGGAATCGCCTGGGGCTGGTAGGAAGGAATAGAAAGAATCCCGATTCAAAATCGAACATGCTCACATGCTTACAGGTCACACAGCACAGATTCTTGTTTAATCCCTCCAGGGTGCGGCCTGGGCTGTGGGATCTTCAAAGCCCCCCATGTGATTCTAATGGCAAGGATGAGAACCACTGGAGTGGAGGTAGGAGAGACCTGGGTCTGGAATAACCACTTGAGAAAAAGGTCTGAGAGGCATTCGCTAGTACAAGTGCTAAAGGTCAGTGCCAAAAACTACCCAGGCCATTCTTGCCCACTTATGTCTAAGAAAATTTGAAAACAAGTGGGTTCTAGTGATTTCTGTCTCATATGAGAACTCTTAAGAGAAACTCATTAGGGCTCTTGAATTAGGTTGTAAATATCAGCTGTTTTTCCTCATGAGGAATGATTTAAAGAAAACCAAAGTTGTACTATTATTTTAGCACATGGAAAATGCAGGGTTGCAAATGTTTGACACTTGGACCATTCGCCCCGCCTCGATATTGGCTGTGAAGCTCTGTATTAATTGAACAAATGCTGCGGAAGGAAGCAAAACTTCCTGGTCTCCGTGATGGTCTTTGATGTAAAATAGTTACAGTTTTATATCAAAGCAAACCAGTTCTTAGAATTGGTTTCCTTTCTTTTTGGCCTTCCCAACATCTAGAATCCTTTGAAATTAACAAAGAAAGCCGAGGATGTGGCGGAACTTCTCCAGCTGGATCCTCTGACCCAGTCAAATTTCATAATCAGCAGGAAAAAGACAAACTTGAATTACATAGTTGCAGGTGGTGGGGAGAGGATTTCCCTTCTAAAGCGAATGTTTCCAGGCAATGGAGGATGTTGAAGGCTGGTCAAGGCTGATCCCTGCCTAAAACATCCATCCTGCACATTTAGATCATAGATTCCGAGAGCCCTTCACCCACATGGGTAGAAAGGTACCGGGCAGCAGGTCGCAGGGGGGCCCATCAAGGCTGGCTTCACGGAGCAGCATCCATCATCTGTGCTCTCACCAGACCACGTGTGAGATGTGGCTGGAGGCGGGTCGTTAGGGAACAGGGACTCCACGAAGGGTAATTAGTAACTCCATGTGTCGTGGTTCTGCATAAGTGGGACTTATCTTCAAAAGAGCTTTTGAACTCAGAAAAATCTAAACTCGTATCCCAGTGCCATCGCTTAACGACCATGAGATCTTAGTGAAGTTACTCCTGGGTCTGTGTTTTGTTAAATCGTTACAGTGATCCTTGCCTTACGGAGTTGCTTTGGAGCTTAAACAAGTCCATGCATCTCAAACACTGGGAAAATATGAATTTCTGTTAAATTAAGACTTTTTCATCCACTGTAGTTAGTATCACCTGGGAGTCGGACTAAGACTAGTTTTCCTGGAGAAAGTTTTGGGAGGTTTAGTAAGTCAACAGCATGAGGGGTTTGGCAGTGACGAGGCACCACAGGACATGCTCGCACACTCCTCAGTGTTCCTGGCTGAGCACCGGTGTGTTCAGGGATGAAGGGCTAATGGGATGTCGTCCCCATCCTCAGAGCGTGTGCAGCCGGTTAAGAGCAGCACACGCACAGACAGATTTATCAGAACAGAGAGTGCCACTGAGAAGTAGAACAGTGAGGACAGGAGGCGGGGAGGACGGTAGGTGACCATCCTCTCAGGGCAGCGATAACCACCCTGAGCACATTCAAGCCTTTGTGTGGAAACACGCACTGTAACTGCACCGTGGTTCGTAGGAACCACGATTGCCAGCCTCCCCGCCAGGTCCCTGCCACCCGGCACGGGGAAGTTCCCCGGACAGGACGTGATCTCTCTCCTCCATCCCCTGCGTCTTCCTGTGCTGGTCCCTCTAGGGTCACTCACCTTCGGAGTTCAGCACCGGTCGTCACTTCTCCACGTAGGCTCCTGTGAACCCCAGCGCCCCCTGCTCCCAGAGATCCGGTCCATCCAGTGCCATTAGTCTATGCCCCCTCTGTTCCCTGAGCCTTCCCTGTAAAGCACCCCTTCCACAGAAGGGCACAGCGTTTTACATGTTTGCCTCCTTCCATACATGGAGCTTCCAGAGAGCAGGTAACAGGTCTAATTTTATCTCTGTGTCCCCAAAGCTTGGCGCAGAGCCTGGACCGTATCAGGCCTCTACTTCCAAACACCAACTGACACACACACGCATGTGCACAAGCATGCACACGTGTCTGAGCTTCTTCCCTACGGGGGACAGAAACGAGGGTTTGACACCGTAGGTCGTGAAGACTGGCAATAAGGACGTTAAAGTCAGATAAATTTGGGTTCAAGTTCTGATTTTGCCATTTATGAGGTGATGACCTTGAATGAATTACTTAAATTAAGTTTTTCCCCCTGACTTGAAAAAGAGAGGAATAATAACCATAATAATACATTTTTGAGAGTAGCTAAATATGGAAATGAGCTAACGTTGGCTCATGCCTCGTGTGTAACATCCGCAGCTGGCAGTTAGAGCGTGGTTGCTGCTGCTGTGCTGACGCTGGAAAGGCACGAACACAAGCAGATGGTGGAATACGGAGGGAATTGTTGGGCCCCCCAGGCCCAAAGCCACATCACTGAGGGAAAGGTTTCCTGGGTCTGAATTGCCCATTATTCTGAGTGCCAGGGCAGAGCCACTGCCCAGAGTTGCGACATCTGCAGGTGGCGTGCTCCGGCCTTGCCCTGGCGGGTCATTCTTCGGCCTCCTGAGCTCTGTTCGGAACCCCTGAGCACCGAGGCCGGGCTTTGCTCAGCCGACAGATCACATCGCGGCCCTCAGGGTGTGCAGCCAAAGACCACTGCAGTGAGCGGGCCTGACGTGAACAGACAGATGCACCTAGCATGGTAAAAAACAATTGACGAATCCAGATAAAGATGTACAACGTGTGTGTAAGTGCCGGGGCCAGAGGAAGATGGACGGGAAATAGCAGGACTCCAATGCTAGGAAGGAATCGGGCTGTTGGGAACAGACCACACTGCTCTGACCCTCCGGGTCCGGGCGCACTGGGGGAGGCACCCGCTGCAGAGACAGGCGGCCGCTCCTCACGCACACCGCAGCTCCACACCTGTGGCCGCCTGGCCCGCACCGAGTCCCCCCGCCGTCGGCTTTCCCGCAGTGCCCTATGTTATAGGAAAATAGAGGGAGTAATAGCTGCATTTGTGTTTTGGTTTTTTTTTCATTTCAGCATATTATGGGGGTACAGATGTTTAGGTTACGTATGTTGCCCTTGTCCCTCCTCCAAGTCCCAATTTCAAATATGTCCATCCTCCGGGTGGTGCGCATTGCACTTTTTGTGTATGCATATACCCGTCCTCTCCTCCCTCCTCCCCCCTCCCCCCTGCCCGACATCCAATAGATGTTATTCTTATATGTGCACTTATGTGTTGATCAGTTAATACCAATTTGATGGTGAGTACATGTGGTGCTTGTTTTTCCATTCTTGGGATACTTCACTTAGTAGAATGCATTCCAGCTCTATCCAGGAGTATACAAGAGGTGCTATATCACCATCGTTTCTTAAAGCCGAATAGTACTTCATGGTATACATATACCACATTTTATTAATCCACTCATGTATTGATGGACACTTGGGTTGTTTCCACATCTTTGCAATTGTGAATTGTGCTGCTATAAACATTCAGGTGCAGGTGTCTTTCTTATACAGTATCATTTGCTCTTTTGGGTAGATGCCCAGTAACGAGATTGCTAGATCGAATGGTACTTCTACTCGTACCTCTTTAAGGTGTCTCCATATTGCTTTCCACAGACGTTGCACAAGTTTGCAGTCCCACTAACAGTGCATGAGTGTTCCTATCTCTCCCCATCCATGCCAACATTTATTGTTTTGGGACTTTTTGATAAAGGCCAGTCTCACTGGAGATAAGTGATATTTCATTGTGGTTTTAATTTGCATTTCCCTGATGATTAGAGATGTTGAGCATTTTTTCATATGTTTTTGGGCCATTATTCTGTCTTCTTTTGAAAAGTTACTGTTCATGTCCTTTGCCCACTTTTTGATAGGGTCGTTTGATTTTTTCTTGTTGATTTTCCCGAGTTCTAAGTAGATTCTGGTTATCAGCCCTTTATCGGTTTTGTAGCATGCAAAAATTTTCTCCCATTCTGTAGGTTGTCTGTTTGCTCTTGTGACAGTTTCTTCGACTGTGCAGAAGCTTTTTAATTTGATCAGGTCCCATTTATTTATTTTGGTTGTTGCCGTGATTGCCTTTGGGGTCTTCTTCATAAATTCTTTGCCTAGGCCAATGTCTAGAAGAGTATTTCCAACATTTTCCTCTAGAATTCTAATAGTTTCACTCCTGAGGTTTAAATCTGTTACCCAGCATGAGTTGATTTTTGTGAGAGGTGAAAGGTGTGGATCCTGGTTCAGTCTTCTACATGTGGCTATTCAGTTTTCCCAGCACCATTTATTGAATAAGGATTCTTTTCCCCAGTGTATGTTTTTGTCTGCTTTGTCAAAGATTAGGTGGCTATATGAGGATGGTTTTATATGTGGGTTCTCAGTTCTGTTCCACTGGTCAATGGCTCTATTTTTGTGCCAGTACCAAGCTGTTTTGATTACTACAGCCTTATAATAAAGTTTGAAGTCTGGTAAGTTGATACCTCCCATTTTGTTTTTATTGCCTAGAATTGTTTTTGCTATGCGGGGTCTTCTCTGGTTCCATA